>JAWDJV010000666.1:0-10893 GCA_033119285.1 Teratosphaeriaceae sp. CCFEE 6253
CTTCGGCTTCGATAATAAGTGCTTGTCGTTTACGGCGTTCTTTTCGTGTTAGCGGTTCTCCGCTTATAATGAAGGAACATAGAATGTACTCATAAGAGAAGCTCGAGGACGAGCTAGAAGATAAGGAGGGGGTAATGTTACGAACATGCGCTAGGCTACGCAGGAAGACACAGCCGCGAGAAGTTCACAGCCAACGGAATTAGCTAAGGCATAACGTAGCGCACGTAACCGACCAATAGTCACACAACTTAGTCGAACCGACTAGTCGACTACCGACATAGTCGAACGACCATACAGTCGAACCGACCGGTCGACTAGTAACATAGTCGAACGGTCAAACGAGACACAAATCTCCTTTGTATATATTGCGATGGATCTCTATATAGGTAGTTCGTGTTTAACTTATGTTTCAATCTAACTGAAAGGTCTTCGTATACTAACGCTTAGTAATTCACTTAGAGAGGTTCATTAGGTTCTACTAACACAGAGAGAAGTATACCTACGCCGTGTCTTGATACTAACTAAGCCTACCGAGCTCTACTACGTCGAGACGACTTTGTCGGATCGCAACAACATAGTCGAACGGTCAAACGAGACACGAATCTCCTTTGTATATATCGCGATGGATCTCTATATAGGTAGTTCGTGTTTAACTTATGTTTCAATCTAACTGAAAGGTCTTCGTATACTAACGCTTAGTGATTTACTTAGAGAGGTTCATTAGGTTCTACTAACACAGAGAGAAGTATACCCACGCCGTGTCTTGACACTAACCAAGCCTACCGAGCTCTACTACGTCGAGACGACTTTGTCGGATCGCAACACTCTACTCTTTTACTTCCTACCCTTTTCTCTAACTCTTATAATTACCTTAGCCCTCCTATTATCTTATCTTTAACTAGCGTTATCTAGTAATAGCTAATAAGTATTAGGGTAGGTTCTACGAAGTATAAGGCCTCGACTACGTTAAGTTCTATAGCGATTTCGACTACTATAACGTATATAAGAAGAGGAACCCTAAAGCCTAATAGTAGGCTACTCCGACCGCTTATATATAGAGCTCTACCTAGTAGCGAGGTAGCGAAGCACTCGCTACTACTCTACTCTAGTAGTATAAGAGCGTCGGCGAACCTATAAGTAGTACTAGTAACGCTATAGTACTACCGCCTATAGCGGGCGGTATAAAGACCTTCCTATCGATATCTAACTAGGTAACCGCTAAGACGGCTCGCTATAACGCCTTCGACCGTAACCGCGTCGGCCCTATATTTAATGCTAGATCTACGACTATATAGGCACGATAGGCGACTATACTTAAGGCTTCCGGAGCCTATCTACCTTACCTTATAGCTAAGGCAGTAGTAGTAGCTACGGCTCCGAAGATTAAGACGTATAAGTATAAGCTTACTATCTAGAACTAGTAGTAGAGACTAGACAAGGAGCCTCCTATACTAGCTAAGCCTAAGCTATTAACTTAATTTGTAGATACGTTTACCGAGGAGGAGTAGATAGAGATAGGCCTAGACTTAATTAACTTCCTAGTAGATCGAGGCAAAGAGGATTTCGTCGACTTTAAATGCCTATAGCTAATAGATAGCTACATTAGCTATAGCTTTATCTCTAGGTTTAACGACGACACGCTAATTCCGATTACCCGTACTAGAGATACCTCTACTCTCGATAGGTAATAGCGAAAGTTCGATAACCTTATAGGCAGTAGGACTAATAAGAAGATTACGATTTACGTTAAGGCTAATTACGCCTTTAGTAGGTTGCCTATACTACTATTGTTATTAGAGCTATCGCCGGAGCTAATACAAAAGCTAAAGCTATTAGCGAAACCGAAGCTATCGACGAAACGTAAGTACGTAAGGCAGTCCTCCGAGCTACTATCCCCTTTACTATTAGCTAAAGCACTACGCCGTACTCGTAGTACTTAACCGCCTATCGTTATAGACGACAGTACGCCTATTAGACCGGAGCTAACTACTCTTATACTAAGGAAAATTGATTCCTTACGCCTACCGTAGTATTTTAACCTCGATAGTACGACTACTAAGGAGCTATAATAGTAGATTACCGCGAGTAAGCAGTCTAAGTACGACTAGGAGTTTAGCGTACAATATAGCGTTAATATCTCCTCGTAGTAGACTAATACTATAGAGTAGTACTTTAACGACTTCGTTAACTTTAAGCGTAGTCTATTAGGCTATACTAGCGACGCCTCCGACCTACCTAAGGATCTACTAAAGCTATAGCTAAAGCGCTAAAGGCAGCCCGCTTCCGTTAAACTATCTAATCGAGAGACGAGGAACGGCGGTATACGTAAGCGTAGAGCGACTCCGAGCGAGTCTAGTAGCGAGGCGCTTACTTAGAGGATTAGTAAAGCGCTCGCGCTACCTATACCGAAGTCTATAGGTTAACTCGCTACTAGTAAAGCTAGCGACTCGCTAATAGATAATTAAGACGGTAAGCCCCTAATACCTATACTTTCCTATCCTATTAGGGCTAATAGGCTAAAGTATATCGATAGCGAGGGTTATAGGTAGCTTACGATTAACCGACGAGCTTATATATAGGCATTATAGCGATAGGCAGTACTAGTACTAAGATTATAGTAGAAGTTTAGCTTTATTAGTATACTCGAAGGGTTTAAGTATAGACTCGCCGCCGCCTCGCTAAGCACTTACAATACGCTACTACTTAATTAGTAGGTAACTAGAAGCGCGTAATAACCGGCACCCTCTTAAGTAGCTTAGCTATATAAGCCCTTAACTACGTATACAAGGTAACTAGCCCCTCGCAGTACGCTTCGTAGGTAACTATCCTCTAGTCCCTCTCGCTAAGCTACTTACGTAGCCTAGTATACGTAATCGTAAGATCGCTAACCTACGTAGCTAGTACGCTATTACACTCGCGGAGTACTACCGCCTCTCTACGTAGCTCGCTAATAGTAGCCTCCGAGGCCGACGCTATAGCGTCTATATTAGCCCTTACTACCGTAATAGCCCCCTCTACCTCCTTACGGCTCTTAGTACTTATCGTACTAGTAGCGGGCGTAGGCGCAGCTATAGCTCTAGTCGCGTCGTACTTCGACTTAGACTCGCGCTTATAGTACGCGTAGGACTTATCGGCCTTATCGGCGAAGACTCTATATAGCCTATAGCTAGGCCGAGTATACTACCTATATAGATTTAGGGCCTCCTTACCCTTATCGGTCTCTATAATCCGGCTAGCCTAGTCGTACTTACGAATCATAGCTAGCTTAACCTTCTCTCTACTCGTACTAGCGGCCTCTAGTACCTTAGCTTTTAGCTAAGCCTACGACTCCTCCGAGTAGTACTAATAGGCCGTATTGTCTATAGTCTCCGGCCTACGGAGAGCGTTAAGGCTATAGCGAGTTAGTAGCAAATTAATTAATCTACTCGTAGGTAGCTTATTACTCGCTTATACGCTCTTAGATCGACGCTATTATCGCTATTACTACTACTTAATCTTCTTAAGGCTATTAACGTAGGGGTAAAAGTACTACTACTACTACTAGTTCGCTCTAATAATTAAAGAGGTACGATTATAGAGTACTTATAGGCGTAAGGTACTATTATAATATTATAACAATAGTAAGGTATTATAAAGAAGCGGAAGAGTAATATTGTTAAGTAAACTTACCTTATAGTATACTCGTATATACACTCGTATATACGTGTACTTAATAGGCCTACGTAAATAGTACGAGTCGGCAGCGAGTAAAGCGGCGAGGCGGCGGTAACTATATATAAGTAAAGCGGAGTAGTAGGGGGGGTTAGTATTCTAAGATACTCCGCTACTAGTACAACGGTAACAGTTTAATCAAACCGGCTCTACTATCTCTTAACTCGCTGTACAATCGTATTGGATTCGCTGTATAGTCGTCTAGTATGCGGTATGCGGTGGTGCGGTGAATTGGCAAAGTGGTAGCATTGGCCAACGGTCCCGCCCCACTACGCCCACCACCGCCAAGAGGCTCCGGTGAACCCTTCGAACCTTCCGCCCGCACCTACTTGAGCGACGACTCGGCCTCGACCTATGCGACACACCACCTGCTCGACTCCCTTCTCACCTGCATCTTGAACATTACTTTGCCAACACCAGCGCTTTGCTCGCTGCCCACCCACTCACCATGTCGCAGTACGCGCAATCGCGATACGACGACGAGGAGCCCCGCCGCTACCACAGCGTGTAAGCAACGCCCAGCCTCACTCGCACAAGTGAACCTCGACTGACCTCCACCAGACGCACCCGGACGCGTGAGCGCGACGAGCCGGAGTATGTGAGGGAAGAGACGTACATCGAGCGCGGCGGGAAGTACGATGACTACTTGGACGACGATCGCTATACCGACTACGGCGCTGCGGCCGCTGGTGGCGCTGCTGGCTACGCCGCTGGTCGCCGTGCGGAGAAGAAGAGCTCGAGACGCCGCGGCGACCGCGATTACGAGTCTGACTACTCCGACTCGCGCTCGCCCCCACGCCGACGCAAGAGCCCCGAGCGCAAGAAATCCGGCATCGCGGAAGCACTCGAGGGCTTTGGCCTCGGCGGCATCGCGGGTGCGGTCCTCGGCAACAAGAAGAAGGACCGCTCACGCTCGTCGTCGCGTGGCGGCAAATCCGTCCGGTCCGGCCGGTCCCGCTCCCGAGTCAATCGCCGTCGCGGGTACTCCTCCGACGAGGGCTCGCGCAGCCGCTCTCGTCCCCGCGATAAGCGCCAGACCGAGCGCAAGTGGGCTCAGGCTGCACAGGCTGCCCTCGTCGCGGGCGCAGTCGAGGCATACCGCAACCGCAAGGAGCCCGGCCCCTGGACCGGCGACAAGGGCAAGCGCATGGCCACCGCCGCCCTCGCGGCCGGCGGCATCGATGGTCTGCTGGACCGTGACCCAGACCAGAAGAACAAGCGCCATCTCGCCGAAGCCGTCATCGGCGGCCTCGCCGCCAACCGCCTCGCCAACGGCGCCCGCTCCAAGTCCCGCGGCCGCGGCGACCGCGCCTACTCCCCGGACTCGGCCGCGACCGGCGCCACCGGATTCCGGGCCCGCAGCCGCAGCGTCATCGACCGCATCCGCGGGCGCTCGGCCTCGCGCCCGCGCGGCGCCGGTGGAGAGGAAGGAGGGGGCGGCGGCATCGGCGCCCTGAAGGGCCTGGCCGGGGGCGCCGCGGTGGCGGCCGCGGGCAAGGCGATCTATGACCGCGTGCGCTCCAAGTCGCGCGCGCGCCGCTCCCGCTCCCGCAGCTCGAGCGCAGACTCGTATGTGCCCTCCCGCCAACGTCGCTGGGATCACGGCCAAGACCGTCGCTCACCGCAGTCAGGTACGGACGATCGGAGTTCTCGCGCGGCGCGCAGCCAGGCCGGTACCGGTCGCGGTCGCGCGGGCGGAACTAACGGCAGCAGCAGCGCGGCGGCGGCGGGCGGTGGAGCGGCGGCGGCAGGGGCGGGGGCGCAGGCGACGAGCCGCGAGGCGCCCGAGAGCGACAGCAGTAGTACGACGGACATTGAGAAGAAGCGCAAGCACATGCGCGGCAAGGAGCTGCTGACGGCCGGGCTGGCGACCATCGCGACGATCCACGCGGCGCACGGCGTGTACAGCTCCATGGAGGCGCACGAGAAGCGGCACCGTCTCGTGGCGGAGGGGGAGATGAGTCCCGAGGAGGCGCGCAAGAAGCAGACGAAGGCGTGGGTGCAGGATGCGGCGGCCGTGGGCATCGCGGCGCTGGGGATCAAGGGCGCCTTCTCGGAGTGGAAGGAGATGAATGAGCAGAGGTACGCCGTGCCATCCTGTCCACCTAGATGTGACCGTGACCGTGGACTCTTGCTGACCATCGCCCCTTCCCTCGATCTGCAGACGCGAGGTCCACGAGATCGAGAACCGCAAGCGCGAGCGCGCGAAGAAGAAGGACCGGCGCGAGCGCGACGAGGAGCAGCAGCGGCAGGAGCAGATGATGAAGCTGTGGGGCACGAACCCCATGATGGCCATGGGCATGCAGGGGATGCAGCAGGGCGGGATGAAGATGCCCATCATGCCCGCGCGGATGCTGGAGCAGCAGGGGTATCAGCCGCAGCAGAGGGGTGGGGGGGAGGGGGGGTCGCGGAGCGGCGGGTACGTGCCGCCGCCGACGGATAATAGTGGGAACCCGTATGCGCCGCGCGAGGGCCGGTAGGAGCGGCTGGCGCATGGGGTGGCGGGGTGGGATCCCATGGGGACGCCGCAGCGGGAGTGACGACGCGTGTGCCCGGTGTGGGCGAGGCTGGTCACAAGAGTGGTGGGTTGGGACTTGGGTGACGGCGGGTGTCGTGGTCCTTCGAGGACTCGAGGGGTGTTGTTCACTGCTTCGCATGGGAGGGCATGAGATACCACTGCTTTGCGGGGAGCAGACGCGCGGAGGACGATGTTTCTTTTTGTCGTATGGAGCTGCTGCTTGAGGCGGACGGCTACGATGCATTACGACTACGACTGCTTATGACTTGGGATGCGGGTAGATCATCGACGATACCTTGGGCGCGCGGCGGAGTTCGTAGAGCTTCTTCACGGTCATGATCCACGGTCTCTTGCCTCCATCATCGACCTCGTGACGTGCCTTCTTCTTGCGCTTGGTCGCCACCGAGGAGAACTTGTGTGTAGTCCAGGCAACAGAATTCCGACAGCTGCGGCCGACGTCACTGAAGCTTGCCTGCGTGCCACACCCACCCACATCGCTCTTCATCTTCTTCACATTCTCAATCCGAACACTACCCATCGCCAGACCCGGAGATTCCACATCGACCCACGGCAATCAACAAGTCTCCCATCTGATCCAAGTGACTCGAAGATCCAGGACACATCAACGAAACCAACCCAACGTCGACACGATCAAGGCTCACAACCATGCCTCTCGTCATCCCCGGCCTCTCCTCCAACTCGGGCGCCGATGGCAAGACGAACGACTGGATGAACAAGCTCACGGGCAAGAAGCTCGGGGAGTCCTCCAACGAGACCGTACGTCTTCGCCCTTGTCATCACCTTGCTTGATACCCTCGAGTTCAGTGGGTCGGAATGCCGCTGACCTGGGCCACCAGACCTTTGCCAAGACCGAGCTGCCCAAGGAGCACCGCGTGGTCAAGGACGGGGATATGATGAGTATGGACCACAAGCCTGAGCGGTACGTCCCTTCCCTTCGAAGGAAAAGCTGGTGTTGGGAAGTGGAAGCTAATCGAGTTTTCTGTATGCAGGCTGAACATCCACACCGCGCAGGACGGGACGGTGACGAAGGTCACGCACGGTTGAGGGTTCCGCGCTTCTGATGTGCTAGCTTTTTTCTGATGTGCTAGCTTTTTGACGACTAGATGATCTAGGCAGTAGGCCGCGGAATGGCTGGAAACTGCTCACGTACTTCGATAGCCTGACATCCGTCCGAGGCTTTCCTCTCAGCTACTCCCAGTATCGTATACGTGCCCCGCATCCGCCACTCTGATGCTCGGAAATGTCCGACCTCGTATCGTGACCCGGGCTCCTTGAGCCGCATTCCCAGGTCCGACCCGTTTGGCTGCGCAGGGGCACGCCGGGCCGTGCTCGCCACCCTCGATGGCTTGGAGTGGCCATGAGCGCCACCGGTACGATGACCCGCGCAGGGTAGCCACGGCGAATTCTGCAGTGAGCAGACTCAGCTCCAGGCTGGCGCAGGCTTCCCGCACCGCGCAGAGCCTCGGTCTCCGGGTCGTGGCCGCACGCGCAGAGGAGGGCGGCGAGCGTGGGGCACTTGCACCGACATTCGGCATCAACGGCCTCTTGTTGGCGACTTACTAGCGTCGCTCATGCTTTCGGCGCCTCCTCCGTCTTCCCCGCTGCTCCTTCCTCTGGCTTAGCCTCCTCCTTCGGCTTCCCCTCCTCCTCCAACATTCCCCTCCGCCCCTCTACCGTAACATACAGACTCCTCCCCGCCGACTCCAGTACATTCGTGACCTGCGCGCCCATCCCCATCAACATCGCCACCAGCTGGCCCCTCAGCCCTTCCAGCCCGCCCTTGATCCCGCCCACCCATCTCGCGCCGCCCATGTCGAAGACGCGGCCTTCCACCCGCGCGCCGAGGAGCATGAGTTTCTGCAAGCCGTCTTGCACCGCTTTCTCATGGTACGCGGGGTTGACTCTCCGTTTGGGGGCCGGGAATTCTTTGGTTGGGGCCAGGATGGAGAGGGCGGCGGCAAGGTGCTGGGTCGAGACGGTTGGGAGGGTGAGGAGGGCGAGGGGGCCGGAGAGCAGGGGATCCAGCGTGATCGCTGAGGCTGAGGCTGATCGCTTCGTCTTGGCTGAGGTGACTGCTGTCGACCATGCTTGGCGGGAGAGGCCGTGGGTCAGCGCTGCATCATGCGCATCGTCTTGTGCTGTCGCACTCGTATCCGCTGCTGGGTCGGTGGGATGCAGACCGCTCTCGTCGAACTTCGGCTCCCAGAACTCCACGACCTTCAACGCACTCGCGAAGATCCCCGTCTGCACGATCTGCAGCTTCGTCGCCTCGCCCACCTGCGTGACCTCATTCTCTGACTCCTTCACCAGTCCTGAACCTTTCGCTAAGTCCTCATCCACCCTCCGCAATGCAGCAGCCAGTTCCCTTCTGATCCCACTCCATTCCGTCGCCTTCAGGTTGTTGTGCTGGAAGAGCAGGATAAGAGGGGAGGAGCGGAGCAGAGACTGGTATTGTCGATGCAGTTGCGATTTGCGGAATTCCGGGGGTTTATGGGAGGGCGGCTGGGTGGGGGGGTAGTGGGATTCGGGTGCTGCGGCGGAGGTTGGCGGTGGGGTCGGGGTGGCGGCGAGGGAGGCGTGGCGGCAGGAGAGGCAGATGAAAGGCCTGCGCGAGATAGCGCGGAGGGGCATACGAGGAGGCATTGGGAGTGTATGAATGCGGACAAGACGATGGACTGGGTCAAGCATTGGGATGGGATGAAGCACCCCCGAAGTTCGCCGCACTTCATATGTAGAGTCACATATCAGATAACATACTGTATCACTCAAGAGCCATAGTTATTTCGACCAGACTCGCTCATGACCTCCCACGACAGCACCATCTTCTCCTGGACCATCGCTACAGTCGCCACAAGCAATGGCGCAACCCCATCCCGTATCCATCGCTCTCCTCCTCAAACGCCTGTCAACCCTTGAATCCGCACAAAAGGTCGAAGCAACGGAGATCGCGGCCGCAGTCGCTCTGGTCTTCACCAACAGCATCTCCCCCGTCCATTTTGCCCTCTTACTCTGGGCCCTCCATACCACTGGCCAGGACCACTCCGCTGAAGTACTAGCAGCATGCGCGGCGAGCATGCGGAGCGCGGCTGCGCAGGTTGACTCTAAGTCACTGGGTGATGTCATGAAGTTGAAGAACATGGCGCAAGGAGGGTATAGGGGTGGATTGGTACGGTACGCCAGAGCCCCAACAACTTCTAATCTTCCGCGTCTAACATCTGTTGCAGTGCGACATAGTAGGCACCGGCGGCGATGGGCACAACACCTTCAACGTCTCCACCACGGCCTCCATCCTTGCTTCTCCGCTTCTACTCATAGCCAAACACGGCAACAATTCCTCGACTTCCCTCTCGGGATCCGCGGACTTGTTGCTGCATGCCAAACCCAAGGCTCCTGTCATTGCGGCAACGACTGCCGCGAATCTGCCGAAGGTGTATGAGAAGTCCAACTACGCATTCCTGTATGCGCGGGAATGGCACCCCGGCATGAGGTTCGCTGCACCGACGCGAAAAGAAGTTCCGGTGCGCACGATCTTCAACTTACTTGGGCCGCTGGCCAATCCTGTGCATGATACTGGACTGGTGGAAGCTCGCATCCTCGGTGTCGCCAGGAAGAGCATAGGCCGCAACTTCGCGGACGCTCTTCTGCTGGGCGGCGCACGGAAAGCGCTGGTGGTCTGTGGCGACGAGGATCTGGATGAGGTCAGCTGCGCCGGAGTGACGCATTGCTGGCACCTTCGCGAGGCAGACAAGGTCATCAAGGATGAAGACGGGACGGAGAAAAGGGAGGTGGCGATCGACGAGTTCACGCTTCACCCTAGCAACTTCGGACTCCCCTGCCACTCGCTGGAATCCGTGCACGGCGGCCAAGGACCGGCGGAGAACGCGGAGATACTACTCAAGATCTTGCGGAATGAGCTGCCCGCCGACCATCCGGTCTTGACTTTCGTGCTGCTCAATACGGCGTGCTTACTGGTTGTCAGCGGGCTCTGCGAAGGCGATGACGTTGGGAAGGTGGGAGGAGAGGTGCTAACGGAGCGAGGGCCGGGTGGGCTGAGATGGAAGGAAGGGTTGAGACGGGCAAGATGGTGTGTGGAGAGCGGGGCGGCATTGAGGGAGTGGGAGGGTTTTGTCGGGATCACTAATGGGCTGGGCGGTTGATGAGGCTATGATGCATGAAGACACGCTGAACACCGAAGGCATGGAAGGGCTCTGTCGACTAGTGCGACAGCTCTGGCCGTGGGATAGACGAGGGGGGTGGTGCGTGAGCCTGAGGAACGCCTGCACGCCTACGACGGCCGAGCTGCATCGCCCATGTAGGTGCTGAGCTCACGTCGACGTGATTGAGGGAGCCCAGTGCTCGGGATGCACACCATTTTCGTATGATTGGGGCGTGTTCGGGTTAGAGGCCATGTGATTTGGCATGTCACGTGCATGGTACCGTCTGCACTTTTCTCCATATCGGTCACTGCACATGAACTTGCCACGCACCAACCTCCTCGTGGTTACATCTCCTCCGACTCGTGAAGAGCGACTACGTACGTGCGATTCGAGGTGGTGCACCGCCGGCGCGGAAGCACACCAGCGTACTACATGTACTGTAGGCGGCCTTGCGCTTGCTCCTCGGCGTGGACTCAAGCGCACACG
>JAWDJV010000667.1:0-10848 GCA_033119285.1 Teratosphaeriaceae sp. CCFEE 6253
GGCGGTGGTGCGGGACGCGATGAGGATTGCGGGGAACAAGTTGCCCGGGGTGTATGAGTTCGTGAGGAAGGGGGATCCGCCGGTGATGGGGATTACGAAGGTCCGGGATGCGCAGATGGAGGAGGCGCTGAGGCGGCCGAGGATGGAGGCGGGTGCAACGGCGGCTCTGCCGAGCTTGGAAGCGACGGCGGGAAGTATGCCTGCGAGGAGTGCGCCGTAGGTCCCTTCCGGCCACAGTCTGGGCGTGCGAGGGCGCCTGCGGCTCGGCGAGGTGACCGCTGGCGTGGACTGTGCGTGTCCCTTTGTCGACCAACGCTCGACCGGCCGCAGGTCCCTCGGCCTCAGCGGTCTACTCCACCGGACGCGCGCAGTAGCAGCAGCGGCCGCAACATCAGCCTTCGATCGGATTCACTTCCTCCGCCATCCGCCATCGACGCGCCGGGTCTCCCGGCACCTTTCCGGTGCGTGTCCCCGCTGGCCACGCGAGACACAGCACCCTCATCGCCATGGGGACGTGTGGCGCACGGCCTGACACTCCCAATTCAAGCGCCCGGGGCCCGGGAACTCATTCGCGCACACCTATCCAGGCCACCCCCGTGCCGCGAATGAGCCGGCGTACGCTCGGAACGCACGGCGGCCGCGTTGCTGTGGCTGTGCGGACGCAAGGCCACGCCTGCTGGCCTGTGCGGGACACGAGACGAGTCCACGAGAGTCTCAACCAGAGAGAAGCGGCGACCGGACTGGCATGCCGTCTCATGCAGAGAACTCGACTTCGTGCGCGACTGAAGTGACTTGCCAAGATCATGGCCATCTACATACCTCACTGAATGTACAACTCTTCGCGGCTCTGATGGGCTTCAAGATCGTGGTGGACATAAGCGGAATGCATGGTCAAGAGTAGCACCAAGAGAACTATCGCAGGACTCGGACTGATCTCCGCCCGCCCAAAGCCATCCACTGCTGTTTCACTGAGGCCGCGAGGGTAGCCCCGTGCGACCATCTCTGATATACGAGCCCCGGCTTTCATCTTGTCGATCACGAGACGTGAAACGTAGTGACATCCTGCGCGCTCCCGTGGATCTTGTCCGTGCCACAGGACGCCAGCATGGGGTCAATGATCCTCGCGTCGCCGTACCACGCCGGCACGCCGACATCGTTCACAGTCAGCAGCCCGGTGTCCATGACGCCGGCCTTGTCGCTGAAATCCACGCACGTCCCCTGCGCGTCATACTTCTGGATGTAGCCCGAGATGTCGTCCGACAGCGCATGGATCTCTGAATTGGTGATGTGGGCGTAGTCGTAGGGGCCCTTGTTCGCGCGCCAGTAGAAATCGGCGACGAAGCTGTCGTCGGTGCTTTGATCAATGTACCCCCGCTTGCCCGCGTAGCCTGGGCTACTGTTGCCAACTGGTACAGTTCGCAGGCCGCGGATCTCGCCCTGCCGCATGTGGTGAACGTCATGAGCGATCCCGTCGACGGTGGCGCCGCCAACGTGGTGCCAGACACCCTCCGGGAGGTCCGCCCGCTCGAACTGGCACGCCACCGTGCATCCGGGCGTGGACAGGAAGCGGTCGTGCACGAGCACCGCATTCCGCGCGTTCCGGGTGGGGAGGCCTGCGGAGGGGAGAGAGTACTCCTTGAAGATCGTGAAGAACGTGGCCGCGACGGCCGCGATGACGGAGCCGCCGCAGATCCAGGGGTTGCCGGAGGAGCAGCCCGCCGTGGCGATGCCGCCGAGCACCGTCAGGGCGCCGACGACGACGGCCTTGGACCTTCGGGGGAGGAGGTGGGGTTCGTAGACGGCGAGCTCGGCGTCTTGTCGTGGTTGGATGGCGATTGCTGGGGAGATGTCGTGGGTTCGCTTCAGCACCATGACTTCGGACGAGGGGATGACGGCGGCGTGAGAGAGTGTCACGAGCAAGAGGAGGGTCGAGAGTGAGCCGAATCCCTTCATGGCTATCGTTGTTGTGGCTAGAGAACGGTACAAGCCAGTCTGACCGATGTAGAGTGCCGAGCCAACAGTGGGTGGACATGCAGCGATACTTATGCTGAAGCGGCTTCATCTCCCCCGAAGTGTCGCTCGTCGGGGCCTGTCAGACCAGACAGAGTCCTCCGCCTCGAAGGTCTTGTGCGCGGTCGATTCCTTTGTCACACTCCACTGCGTGTCACATCCACCGTCTAGTCTGTCCAAGCTTGCTTGTCCGGCTGAAGCTTTCTTGCAGCACAGCTCTCAGCCTTGTGATACATCGCGCCGGCCACGTCCGACGCCTAACAGAGTGCAGCTGTGACGTTATCAGCGTCCGCTCGCAAGAAGGATTACAGATTTCCAAGCCCGGGTTGGTGGCGTGGGCCACTGTAGCAAGACTTCGGAGACAGTGGACCACCTCAATCTTGTAGCACGGGCACGGTTGGTTTGTGAATCAAACCATGGGACTGTCGTGGTCACTTGATTGAGTTGATCGAGCCAGACCCGCCTGTCCTTGAGTCGCAAGGGGGCCCACAAGACAGTGTCCCACCTCGACGAAGTGCCTTACGAACACTCCTAAGACTGCGAGGTTCTCAGGCGCCTCTTGTGGGCCAAGCCGTGTCGTCCACACGATATACCCACTTCTCCCCACTCGGCCCCTTCCCCTCCCGCATGCGAGTCATTCCATCCACCGCGCCTAGCAACCCGGCCTCTCGCACCTCGTACGGATGCGGCGTCCACTTGCCCTCCCTCCAGAGCTCCTCCGCCAGCGTGGTGAACTTCTTCGACCACTCGAGCATCTCCGGTCGGGCGGGATACGACTCGCCCTCGAAGATGTAGGACTCGCCCTTGAGGTCGTAGCCCAGGAAGAAGACGGACTTGACGTCCTCGCGCGAGATCTCCACGGGGAGGAGGGTGCAGTACGTCCCGCCTTGAGAGCCAATGGCTTCGGAGCAGATCGCTGCGCTGGAGTCGAGCCCGACGGTGTCGAACACTGCGGTGAGCTTGCCGTCGGTATCTTTGTGGATCTGCCTGCCGACGTCTGCGTCACGCTTGGTTGTGTCAGCTTGCTGTTAGGAAGTGATGGTCATGCTAATTTACGTAATCGTAGACCACGTCTGCGCCGCGAGACTTCATGAGCGCGAAGTGGCGTGGAGAGCAAGTCGTCAGGACTTTACGGCCGGATCTATTGACGTGCATCAGCAACAATGTTGACGCACAGGGGTATCAAACGACGACGGACAGCTTAGCGAACTGGATGGCGAGAGTTCCAGTCGCGGTACTCCCGCCGTAGATCAGTGTTGGCACCCCAGTGTGTTGTTCGTTGGGCAAAGGTAGACCCAGGATACGATATAGGCCATATCCCAGAGTGCCAATGCCGACAGAGACAGTGGCTGCAGCCTCGAAGCTAGCCTCGGATGGGATGTGCATGAGCATGTCCCCTTTGGCCGTGACGTATCTTGCGAACGCGCCATCTTCGTGGTTCTCGTCATTGCCTGGTGGACTCTCGAATTAATCAATAATGTCTCGACCATGCAGTTCGTGCGGGTACCACCGACCACCATGCGCGAACCCAGCAACTCTGTCACCCTTCGCGAAGGTCTTGGTGACCGCACTGCCCACTGCTTCCACGAACCCGGCGAAGTCGCAGCCCACGATTGAGCCGTTGTCCCCAGGAGCATCAAGAGTCGTCCAGTCCGTGGGGTTTAGAGCAATGGCGACGGTGCGGATCAGGACGTAGTCGTTCCTCAGCTTCTGTATGGCAATAGCTTGAAGTGTTGCATTGCTCGTGCCTTGCCGTAGCAGTCCGTAATTTGGAGCAGTCATTGTAACTCGAGGAACGTGCGCGTCAGCAGTCTAGAGGCAGTAGGATCGATGATCTTATGCTCGAGTATCTTCACACCCGGCGTTCATGGCGTCCAAGATGCCATGCTCGGCATTCAGCCGTTGCTGACAAAGAGACCAGACGATGATGCCGCACCGAGTATCTCGAACTCCGTGCGCCGTAGGCCATACGGAGATGAATGGCTCGAGAGCCCATCTGAGAGTACAGGAGGCGGCCACGGGCTGCATCGAGGAAGCGACGCATATATGTTGTCAGTGGGTGGCCCTCGGTCAGCCCAGTTGCACTCATTTAAGGCGTTGAAAGACGTGCTGTCTCGCGTTGGCTGTATGCTCTTGCACCCAAGATGGATATCCTATAATGGTCATGCTTGGTGGAGGATGCGTGTGCTGTCCATTGATCCATTGGTGCCGTTGTGATCGACGTGGAGGTGTACATGTACATGTGTGCGTACATGTGCATGTACGGTACATGTACGTCCTCCGGAATAGCCGCCGAGAGCGGGATTGCCGCGGCGGGCCGTAGCTCAGACATCGCTCTCCTTTCTCTCGTAGATTGGACGTTTGGTCTTCCAAAGCCTCTCCGTCGCCGTACTGGCTGACTAGAATTTCGGAGATGGACAAATTTGTACAGATGGTCTTTGACCGCGAGCACGAGAAGACCTACTGCGATTGAGCACCTGCGGAACGCCTCCTAGCGGCCGCAGTACGTACCCGGCTAAAGCGGCCCTCCTGCAGCACAGCGAAGCGGCCATGATGCGCTGCCGAGGTGAGTTCGTCGGCATGGTTTCTCCTCTCCTGCAATAGCAATCCGTCGTACTCGACTGCAAAGCATGGCAGCGAGGAGGCAGTGGAATCAAGCGTGACAGAGACCGCGACGAAGAAGGCCACACTCACCATGGGCGCCCACGAGCTCGCCGATCTCGAGGACGCCAAGCACGAGGACGTGAAGGAGATCGGTATTGGACTGGAGAGCCCTACAGAGTCCCCCCCGGACAAGGCGCCGGCGACAGCCACGGACGCTTCGACACTTGTCCAGGACGGCGGCACGCGGGCATGGCTGCAGGTCTTCGGCTCCTTCCTGGTGTTCGCCAATCTCTGGGGTTTCGTCTTCGCCTTCGGCAGCTTCCAATCGTTCTACCAGCTCGAATACCTGCCTCTGGAGTCCGCATCGAACATTGCCTGGATTGGGACAGTCGCCACAGGCCTCCTGATCTTCGTCGGGATATTATCTGGACCGCTCTTTGATCGCGGCTACTTTCGAAGCATGCTCATTGTAGGCGGCATGGGCGAGACGCTGGCGATGTTCTTGGTCAGCTTGTGTACGAAGTACTGGCAGATATTATTGACGCAAGGGATCATGGTCGGGCTCGCATGCGGTGCGTCCTTCTGTTTCGCCTCGTAGATGGGCTACGCTGACGATGACAGGCCTGCTGTATCTGCCGGGACTTGCTCTCGTGGGACGCTCGTTCAAAAAGCACCGCTCGATGGCCATGGCCATTACAACGTGTGGTGCTCCGACAGGCGGCATCATCTACACTCTTATGTTCCAACAACTCATAGGCAAACAGGGCTTCGGATGGACCATCCGCATCATGGCGTTCTTCATGCTAGGCACCTACCTCATCTCCTTCCCACTGCAGCTCTGGGGCGCAAAGAACCTTGGCAACCTCTCATCCGGCACCCCACGACGAATGTTCGACGTCTCCGCCTTGCGGGACCTCCCCTTCTGGAGCTACAGCCTGAGCAATTTCTTCATCTTCACGGGGTACATGGTCCCCTTCATCTACATCGCTGCATACGGACAGACGGAGCTGGGGCTCAGCCAGAGCGCATCGCTAAACATGATTATCGCCGCGCAAGCGGCATCTATCGCTGGCCGACTCATCGCCGGCTACACGGCATCGCGGTATGGAGCCATGATACCATGGATTACGGCGACAATGTGCAGTGGAATGTTTTGCATTGCATGGATCGGGGTCAAAAGCGAGGCGTCCTTCATTGCAATCGTTTGCCTTTATGGAGCGTTCTCGGGGCCACTGATACCGCTACCACCCAGTGTCTTCCCAGTAGTCTGCCCGGATCCCAAGGTTCTGGGCGCGAGGCTGGGCATGGCGCAGGGGCTTGGATCGATTGCTTCGCTAATCGGCGGCCCTATTGCAGGGGCGTTGCTGGGTGTTGGCGGAGGCCCAAATCAGTATCTGGGCGCGCAGCTTTTCAGTGGGCTGGTGATGATCTTTGGCGGCTGCCAATTGATCGGGCTCTACTTCTTGCTGATCCGGAAGGGAGACGTTGGCAAGCGAATATAGACATAGATATGCCGTTGCTGTATTGGCCTCCTGCTTCCACCCATGCACGCCATGCTCGTAAAGGCGAGCTACAGTAGGTGGTTACTTCACGAACGACGGTCGCTCTACAAGCATGGTCAGCCAGTCCAGATATTGAATGCCAGTAGCTGTGCGATACCGATGTCGGCATTCATCTGTCGACCTTCCCCGCACAGGAGATGGGCGAGCGTGGACATGTAGTGAGTGGATAGACGTTGAGCATCCACCCACCAGTCCAGGCCTCTGTAACTCTGATAACTCTAGTCAATCGTCTGATTAGACCGAAAATGGCATCGCAGCAAACAGACCAACTCGAAAAGACCACCGAGTCCGCCCCTGGCGTGACCTCTGACAAAGAAATCGCCAGACCCAGCGGCGCATGTTGTCTATCCGGCACACTGCACGAGGGCGAGCCCCGGGGCACGATCACCACAGTCGCGGACATCGAGACGTACGTGGTCGAGCCGCCGGCGGGCAAGGCAAACGGCAATATCGTGCTGTACTACCCCGATGTCTGGGGCTTCTTCGTGAGAACAGCGAGCGAAAGTCAATGGTCGTTCAGCGATCGCTGATCGTGTGGTCTGCACAGAACAATGGCTTCCTGGTGATGGACGCTTTCGCCGATGCTGGCTATCTGACACTGGGACTGGACTATTTCCGAGGGGTATGGTAATCCTGGAGATTCTTCGTGCTAGGTCAAGTGCTCAGATGCAATGCAGGATCCTGTCACGAAGCATCGAAGGGACCGAAATGTAGGTTCCTACACTGCAGGAAGCTGCCAGATTA
The DNA here is from genome assembly GCA_033119285.1 of Teratosphaeriaceae sp. CCFEE 6253. NCBI lineage: Eukaryota > Fungi > Ascomycota > Dothideomycetes > Mycosphaerellales > Teratosphaeriaceae > Teratosphaeriaceae sp. CCFEE 6253. The sequence continues at coordinate 6,921 of JAWDJV010000667.1, forward strand.
GTGGCGTCTCTCATACGAAATAGGACACGACGACCGAACCCGACTTCGACTTCAACGCTTGGCTAGCCAAGCACATGCTCTTCAGCGACCCGGCCGTCCCCCAGTGGGCGCAAGCCGTCAAGGAGAAGTACGGCAAGGCCGACACCAAATTCGCTTGCGTCGGTTACTGTGAGTCCGAGCCCACCGTGCTGTGTGCACGATCGAGCTCACCCCGACTCGCAGGCTACGGAGCCCCCTACGTCTGCGACAGTCTCGCCAAGGACGGCATCTGCACTGCGGGCGCGTTCGCGCACCCGGCGTTCCTCAAGGAGTCCCACTTCTACGACCTCGAGAGTCCGTGCTCCCATCAAGCCTGCCAAGCGTCGGGCTGACCGTGATGGCAGAGCCGCTGTTCCTCTCGTGCTCCGAGATCGATCACACCTTCCCCAACGAGTTCAGGAACCGCGCGGTGGATATCATGCAGGCGGAGAAGAAGCTGTTCCAGGTCCAGTTGTTCCAGGGTGTCGAGCACGGCTTTGCTCTTCGCGGGTGAGTCTTCTGTGGGGATGTGGGTGAGAGCCGGTGTCGTACTGATGCATGACAGTAATATCGACAACCCGTACGAGCGGTATACCAAGGAGCAGAGCTTGAGGAGCATCGCGGAGTGGTTCGATTTCTGGCTTGCGCAATAGACGAAGCATCGCGTTGCAATATCCATTGACGCCACCAGCTCGTGAGTCTGCTTTCCTACCGTCGGAAGGCCGTTGTCGCCCCGTTGCAATGCCCTTCGATGCTACCAGCTCACAAGCCCGCTTTCATCCCGCCATGCACTGTTGACGCTGCGCACCCGTCCCAATCCAGGCTAGAGACCAAGACGGTGATCCAGAGGAAGGGCTGTTCGTCGAGATAGCTGTATATCATCCAGGTCAAGTCTCAACCCATCCAGTCTGTCTCCGCCCACAGCTATCCATCCGGCTCGCCCAGCGTTCTACCCGTTCCACATTCCAACCCGAACGCACCCCCTCACTCGCCCGACCCATCTTGACCTGATCCGATGTCGAGCATCCAATCGGGCTCACCGCGTATTGCACGCACGCCTTCCTAGCCTCACATATGGCTTCACACTCCTCCAACCGCACATCCACCGTGGCGACCCTCCTCGCACTATGCTCAACCAGATCCGGTGACATATTCGTCCAATCCACCCGCCTCTCCACTAGGTTCGGCATGACATACCCCCGAAACACATCCCGATGATGCAGCACCGTCTCCCCGCCCCGCAGGACCGTCGCCGCCGCGTCCGGCCGCTCGGCCAGCATGGCCAGGATGTGCCGCTGCTCGAACGCCCACAGGGCCTCCACCTCGCGCGCCGCCACATGATGGTACGACAGCGCCGGCGCGCACCACAGCCGCCGGCCCTCCTTGGCCTCCCCCCAGTCCATGTCCGCCGGACTGCCCCCCTGGAACAGCGGCCAGGCCCACGAGAAAGGCACGCCCGCGTGGGCGAGCGCGGTGCCCAGGATGCAGTCCCCCGCCCAATGCCCCGCGGTCCGCGTGTGCCACTCCCCCGGATCCGACGTGTACAGCTCCGCCACCTTCCGCATCGCCGGCGCGGACAGCACGAACGCCGAGCCCCCGTGCGCGAACACATCCTCGCCGATCTGCACCTCGCTCCCGAAATACGCCGCCCGCGCCGGGTCGAGCGTGTGCAGCCACTGCACCACGTTGCTCCACACGAGGAACGTGTCGGGCTCGACGAAGACGAACCACTGCGCCGTGGGGCGCAGCTCCACGCTCCGCGCGACGATGGGGAGGAACTTCCACTTGTCGAGGCGCCAGCCGGGGTTCTCGGTCTTGCCCACGGGCCCGCTCTCGTAGACTTCCGCGTGCAGCTCCTCCCGCCCGAGCCCCTCGCGGCCGATGACGCGGAGGCGCTGGTAGTGCACGAAGTCGGCGTTCGTCTCCTTGGTGTGGTCATCCACGATGGACAGCGCGTCGTAGACTTCGCGGCCGGCGAAGGCTTCCGCGTAGTCGGAGAAGAGCAGCGTGTCTGGGTAGCATCGCATCGTGGTGTTGAGGTGCACGGGCAGCTTGTCCTGGATCTCCGTCGCGCCGGTGCGCATCACGACCACAATGTCCTCGGTGCTGGCCAAGTGGCGGCAGGGTGGCGACCCGGGCTCGATGTCCTCCAATGGCCGGAGGCGGAGCCCCGGTCGCTGGGGCGGGAAGGTCCATGCTGGCAGCGGGGAGAGGTCTGTGAGATGCAGGCCGAGAAGGACGGCGAGGATCACGGCGACGAGAACGACGGTCCGGCGGCTGGCGCGCAGACCTCGCGGCATGACATTGGGGATGCGTCTTGGCGGGGGACTGGGCGACGACAGCTGCGGTGTATAAAACCTCCCCTCGGATGATTGGGGCGTAGTGTGGGCAGGCTGAGAACGGAGAGGGGGTGATAGGATGCTGAGACACGAGAGCTGAGCTGACGAAGTAGACCTGTCGATGCCTTCCATTCGCTCTCGTGGTCTATGGAGGGCTTGGCGGCAGGGATGCCTCACGAGTTGACGCGCGTGTAATGGAACATCGATCGCACCGCCCTCTCGGACCACGCGGCGGGCTTCGCGGTCGTCTAGTGTTGAGCAGCAAGCGAAGCGTCGAGGTGACATACATGTACTCGGCCGTCTCACGGCCGCGCCGGCCGACGGAGTAGACGATGGGACGTTGCACAAACCCCCTTACCGCGACCGTGGCAACGACACACTACATCCGAGTCGCTGAGACGGATTATGATGCCCAACAACGTGACGTGAAGCAGTGACCCAGCAGTAAAGCAAATGCCTTCCAACTCAGATCTATATACCCACAGACTCCCAGCAGCACCACAGGCCGCCAGAATTCCATAATCTCATTCATTGCTCATGACCGGCCCTCACCCGGCGGCGGCGGCACAGCGCGCACACTCGGGCGTGTCGTGAAAGACTTGACCGGCATCTTGTCCCCTTCATAAGCACCAAGCCCATACCAATCCCACAAAGACCCAGGTCTATCCACAAGAAAAAGCAAGGAAGATGAGTCTCAGCCGACAGAGTGCACGGCGGCGTGAGACACGAAGTGAAAGTTGGTCATGATGGTTATCATCGTCGCGCGAACAGCTTAGGCAGCGGCCTTGTGCGGGTGGTGCGCATGGCGCTTGGCGTAGGCGGTCGCGGTCACGATCTCCGTCACGACCTGGGTCTCGATCTCGACGACGGCGTTGCCCGCGGGCGCGGTCGTGGTGCTGGCCACGGCGACCGTCGACGTCGCCAGCGTGGTGGCGGCGACGTTCTTCTGGTGCCAGGTGTGCCAGTTGTAGGACGTGGCGGAGGAGCTGGCCGGGGTCGTGCTGGCGACGCTCGCGGCGCTGGTCGTGGTGGTCTCGGCGACGGGCGTGGTGCTGCTCTCGACCGCGGACGATTCGGCGGCGGCGGTGGTGCTGGTGGACTCGGCCGGGGCGCTGGTCGCGGACGCGGCGCTGGTCACGGCCGCGACCGAGGACGACGCCGATGCCGCGCCGCCATCGTTCTGCGACTCGCCGGAGCACAGCGTGACGGTGATCTCGGCGTCCTGCGGGCAGGCCTGCATCCCATACGCATCGTCCGTCGCGTAGCGGTAGGCCTGCTGCTTGGGCGCGCAGGTGTCGCCGGCCGACGTGGCCGTGATCTCCCAGTTGCCGTCCCACGGGTTGCCGTCGACGTCGCTGAGGTCGTACCAGATGGTGCCGTCGTTGTGGAACGTGTACTCGTACTGCAGGATGTTGTCCAACGTGGCGTCCGGGGACAGCTTGATGGACCAGCCGTTGCCGTTGGTCAGCTCGGTCCACTGCTGCGAGTAGGAGTCGTTGGGCTCGAGCGTCTGGTCGATCTCCGAGTACCCGCCGTCGGCGGCGGGGACGTTGCAGAGGGTCACCGGGTAG
>JAWDJV010000668.1:0-10834 GCA_033119285.1 Teratosphaeriaceae sp. CCFEE 6253
CCGTACCTGCTGGCGAACCAGGTCATGCTGCAGACGACACTCGTCGGCCAGCTGTACACGGTCATGGACAAGTACACCCGCGCGCATCAGATGGCCAACCCGGCACCCGGGGACGCGGAGATTGTGCGGGACTGGGAGAAGGAGTTCTCCGGGTTCAGGCGCGAGCTGGAGCAGAGCATCAGCGTGGTCGCGAGCGGTAAGGCCGTTCAGCGGGACATGACGCTGCCTGTCGACAAGGGCAGCACGCTCACTGGGCTGGGTCTGAGGAATAAGGCGGGGGGGATGATGGGCCGGAGTAGCAGCGGATCGACGCCCAGCACGCCGTCTGAGCAGCAGGGTAGTTCGGTGACGGGTCTTGGTATCCGTAACAAGGCCGGCGGGATGATGGGCAAAGGCGGCAGTGGGCATGCTTCGCCGTCTTCGGGGGAAGGAAGCTCGATGACTGGGCTGGGTATCAGAAACAAGGCGGGCGGGCTCATGAACCGGCAAGGCAGCGGCCACGCACCTGCGTCTGCACGCCCGATGATCGGTGGCAGACAGGAGAGCAGTATGAGTGCCGACAGCGGCGCCATGACGGTATACCACGAAGAGGACGAGGTGGCACCCCTGAAGCCGCCCAGGCCCGGAGGACACTCACCCCAAATTGCCATGCCGAGCCCCAGCGTCCCAACGACCAGCAAGCCCAGGATCACCTCGCCGGGCGCACCCTCAGCGCCATACCCATCGGACTCCAAGTTCGCCGCCGTGCCCAAACCCCCGTGGCCGAACACCGCCGCGCCGCCCTCCTACGACCAAGTCGCCCATGCCGTCTCCGCCCTCGGCACGCCCGCCTCGCGCTACCAGACCCCGCTCTCCAACGGCGCAGCCTCCGCAGCGCACGACTACTTCGCCCACAGCGCCAGCAAATCCCCCTCCTCCGCGACCACCAACGATAACAACAACAACGCCGCACACACGGCCATGGCCTCCTCCCTTGCCTCCTCGGCCCTTGCAGCCGCGGCAGCAAAGAAGAAAGCCCCGCCTCCGATCCCGACGAAGCGGATCCTGTCGGGCCAGCCGCCGCCGGAGTACGTGACGGCGATCTACGACTACGAGGCGCAGAGTGAGGGGGACCTGGCGTTTCGGGAGGGGGACCGGATCCTGGTCGTGCATAAGACGGAGTCGACGGAGGATTGGTGGGAGGGGGAGGTGGGGGGGCAGCGGGGGAGCTTTCCGGCGAATTATGTGAGGGTGTGAGGCGCGAAGGATCAAGGCGGGGGGAGGGCTTGCGATGTGGGACGACCTGGCCGGCGCGTTGGGTAGAGGACCCGGTCGCCGCCTGCTGGGCTGGAGATGGATGCCACGTTGATCTGGACAGAAGGCTCGAGCATGTATGTTGCCACGCCCGGAACATCCACCATCAGGCCCGATACGCAGTGTCCCTCGCATGCGATCGCTTGCCACGCTGGTGCGAAGGCAGTGCGAGATCATGTCCGAGTTGGTAGGGCCGAAGCTGCTACGACCAAGGCCAGAAGAGTGTGCTAATACTCCAACCTCCCTCGCCGAAAATTCCACGTTCCCTTGTACCCACCACCGACCTTCCCCCAAGACAACTCTCTGCTCCATGCAGTCTGCTGGCCCGCACAGTCCCGGCCTCGCGTGCGGTTCCCGCGCGATCCCCGTGCCGCCGTCTGACTTGCCTGGATCCGAAGGCAAGGCCGACATGAGCTATCGCGGCAGTGCATCTCCGTCGCCAGGATGATCGTTGGCGGAGATGAGCACAGCAGTCGTCGCGGGCTCGCTCGATGGCTCCTCCAGACGTGCATCATTGAGCGCTTCCGGATGCTGAGAAGGCTCTTGTAACTGGTCCGGCTCGTCTGCCTCCGTCGTCGCGGCCACCAAGATCAGCTTGCTCCTTGGGCTGAGATTGGACCAAAGCGAGGGCATGGTAGCGATGATCTATATGTTTGCGAGGTGTCTCGTGTCCTTTGTCGCAGTGAGTCGTCAAGGAGTCCTGATACAAAGCGTTGTGATCTCGTGTCTGTGTCCGTTGCCAACGCTAATCGCGAGCAATAACATATGTTAATACTGTGCGCCAATACTGACTGCGAGACTCGCATTCGGAGTCGGGTAGTTGGGCACTTGGCCGTGGGTGGCTGTGTGCCTCCGGATGCTTGGCCGGAATCCTCATGGACATGTAATCAGCACATCCGTCGCCGTTGCAGACATGACGCAAGCAACGCCGCCGAGGATCGCGACTCCGTGCTTGGCGGCGTCACTGTTCGCGCTCCGCCCATTGAGTGACGACGCTCGCGATTGCGGCTCGGGATGATTTACTGTCGAGCTGGGTGGCTGCATGCCTCGCAAAGGCTATTCTGATGGTGAGGTAAACGATTTCTGCGGGTAGCATACCGTAACATAACTAGCGCGACAAGGTGTAGTCACCCCTAGGGACACATGCGCATCCTGCTGCCCGCCCCACTGCAGACCCCCCTGATCAAATTCCAGCCCCAGCCCCTCATACCCCGGCAGCGGCTCAAAGAACCCCTGCATCTCATCCCCCGACCCGAGATCCATCCACCAGTCCGCGCTCGAGAGATCCACACTCTGCGCCGCGCTCTCCACAGCCCGCAATTCCATCGCCCGCCGCTCCGCCGCCTCAATCGAGAACTCCGGGTCGTCGGCCTTCCCCCGCGCCACGCCCGCCAGCCAGATCATGCTGTACACCAGCGACGCGGCCGAGCGCGTCTTGACCATGCTCTTGAACCACACGCGCCCGCGCCCGATGCCCTTGATGGCGACGTCGAGGTTGCGCGCCGCCATCTGGTGCTCGGTCGCGCGCGCGCATTTCGTGAAGAGGCGGTAGACGCGGCCGAGGGCGTTGCGGGCCGCCTCGGCGCGGACGGGCACGGCGGCGTTCTCGATCGTGTCGATGCAGTAGCAGATGACGGTCGCGGCGAAGAAGGCGATGCAGGAGTAGTTCTTGGGGTAGCCCGGCAGGGGCTCCATCTCTTGGTGTCCGGAGGGTGGCCCGTCCTCGTCTCCCCCGGACAGGTTGCTCAGCAGGTCGATCAGGTGTCGGGCAGTCTCTTCCGCCGCCTGTAAGAGTCCCATCATGGTGGCTTCGTGCAGAGCATCTTGGTTTGGTTTGTCACCGGATAAACTCAGGAGGCCCATCACGGTGACATGTTGTTTCGCCGCCAGCAACGCGGCCTCGGCTATAAATGACCAGGCGCTGGTCCGCTTGGCCTTGACCATGTCCAGTGCGGCCAGACTCATCCGTGCAGCATCAACTGACGATATGCCTGCTAGATGGCTCCTGTCTGCTGAGAGATACTGTACGGTGACCAAGTGGACGTCAATAGTCGCAGCATACTCTCGCGGTATCGCAGGATCGAGGGCGAAGAGAGCGACCGACCGAAGATGTTGCGCGGTTCCCAGAGTTGGAGTATGGCCGAGCCAGCTACTGAGCTGCACGTCAAGCTCGAAGCACTTCAGCCAGGTGAGCTTGATGATATGCCTGGGGTGCTGACTCAGGCGGAATCTTGCCCTCCGGGCGCCAAAGAGGACCTCGTCCTGCTGCTTGTCAATGCCCATCTGCCGCGCGGTGTTGATGGCCATGCCCAGCCGCATCCAGCTGCCGTCCCGCTGTCCGCCACGTAAGGGGACGGGCCAGGTGCACGTCAGGAGGATGGCTTGGAGGTCGGTCAAGGACTGGATGGCCTCGCGACAGACTCGACCGAACAATTCGTCAAACGCCTGTTGGTAGATGACGCATTGCTCGGCCAAACCCTCCTTGCGTCGTGCGACTACGGTCACGATGGACCAGAAAAGTAACTCGTGCTTCTGCGCAAAGTCCCGGATCGAGGTCACGGGCTCCAGGATCGTAAAGTGGGGGAGGTAGAGTGCCTCGAAGTCCTGTAAGAGCACACGAGCAGCTGCGAGTGGCAGGGTGGCGTCTCCCAGCTGCAAAGGCGTCTGCAGCACATCGACTCCCGCTTGCAGCCACCTGACGGGCGCAGGTGGGGGGCTGTACGGCGACATCGAGTGCGACGAGTCACTGCCCTCGTGAGGCTCGGCCGGACGCGCCGAGAGGACCTGCTCGAGGCTCTGGGCTCGCTGCAGCCGCTCCACTTCCTTCTCGAGCTCCTTCACGCGTCTGTGCGAGCGTCAACAGCCGTAGCCGACTGGAAGAACGGAGGCAGCCCTTACGCTCGGGACGAGAACCGTTTGAAGCCGGCGTCCGTCCGGCACTCCACCTTGGCGGAGGCACATCGGGTGCATGGCGAAGGGTAGCGCTCTCTGCGGTCACATTTCAGCTACACCTCGTTGTCAGGGTCTGCCATCGTTGTTCCTTGCAGCATTCAGTGAAAGCTCACCTTGACCTGGCGGCAAGTCACGCAGGAGGAGGCGCGGGAGGTCGAAGGGGCTTGCGTGCTGCTTGGTGGCATCTTGCTATGATCTCAAAGTCCCACGTCGTCCTCTGTTTACACGTCTGCGACGATGGTAGCAGCGCATGTCCATGAGCTGATCTTTAAGGCTGCCTAATATAAGGTCCAGGGGTGAGGGACAGGATGCACAGGCCGAGCTCCGCCACCCATTGGGACGAGTCGTGGCATTAGACGGGCGTCATCGGCAGTTGCCATCTTGACTAAGCCAGTATTGCGGCTTAGTTGCTTGACACGCAGTGCACGAGGTGCATCGAGGCGCTGTCGCGTGCATGAAGCAGGCCAGATGTACATGTATCTAAATGTCCATGGCCATGTGGTGAAGCGTGCAGGGGTCCCGGAGATCGCCGGGGTTGGACAGCGGCTCCAGCCTCGGACCGAGGCTCGATCGCCCCACATCACGACTGGCACAAGAACACTTCGCGGAGCATGCTGTTGCTCACAGGACACCCGTACCTGTATCAATTAGGAGTGATAATGAAGAGGGTCCTGGTCAACGGAAAAGAGTTCTTCGATCTCAGGATCAAACTTATGATACAAAGATGCTTGGAGGCCTGTTCTGACCAGAGTAGTTCCAGATCCTAATCCCAATGCGCAGAGCAGCTCTGCCATCTGGAAGACACGTCCACAGTCTCTTGGATCTCGAAGCAGTGGCCGCGCTTTCTCCCTCTCGCGTCGATGCATCGACGCACATGCTGAGTAATACGGTAGCCATACCCCAAGGCAGTGTGCCCCTCCTGCTGGCCTGCCTTCCCGGTGATGATGGGCAGTCGGAGGCTCCCCTTCAAGACGCCTTTCGCCATCCCCGGGCCTCAAAGCCGTCCTTCCACCTGCCAAGGAGAACCACTATGGGCGGCTGAGCGGGTCCCTCGCATTATCTTCCTCTTCCATCGCAACAGCTGCGGTGTGGTGCGACGTCGGTACCTGGACTGCGAAACTCGCAGCGCCCGACTTCCCGGGTGCGAACAGCGAACTTCGCAGTCGGCAGCGCCAAGTCAGTGGAAAGCTGGCAACCATTTAGTGCACGAGTACTCCCTTTCCTCTCTGGCAGTCTCCTGTCCAGGATACTGTATATTCGTGCATCGCCATGGCACACTTCACCCTGCGTTGGATCGGAGCGCTAATGACTGTTTGTACCGTCCTGCAGAATGCCGCAGCGTACGACACATCCATCTTCCAAGCCGTCCAGTCCCTCTTCGACAGCCTACTCGGCGACTCCCCAACAGTGGAGGCGCTCGTCGTAGCCTCCGGCGGTCGCCAGCTCTACCACGAAGGCGCCGCCTACCACCCCCCCACGCGCGCATTGTGGGTCGTCGCCGACGGAACGCCCAACACGACGCAGCGCGCCATCTTCCGCGTGACAGGCCTAGAATCCCGCTCAACCGCCAAAGTCGAGGAAATCAACCACACCATCCCGATCCCCGTCGGCGCCTACCGCAACACCATCAGGCCCCTCGGCGACGTCATCCTGTTCGCCGCCCAAGGCACCCGCGCCGACTACCCCCCCGCAGGCGTCTATGCCATGAACCCCTACCCGCCCTACAACACCTCCGTTGTCGTCGGCTCCTACGGCGCCAACCCCCTCAACTCCCTGGACGACGTGACCGTGACGCCCGACGGCGTGGTCTACTTCTCCGACCCCATCTACGGCTTCGGGCAGGGCAACCGGCCGCAGCCGATCCTGCCGAACCAGGTCTACGCCTACAACCCCTTCACCAAGGACCTTCGGGTGGCTGCCGACGGCTTCGGCCGCCCGAACGGTCTCGCGGTGAGCCCGGACGGGGATACTGTCTACATCGCCGACACCGGCGCCCAGCCGGCCGAGAACGAACCGCTGGATTTCCAAGGTGCGCGGACGATCTACGCCTTCGACCGTGTCGATGGGTTCCTGACCAATCGGCGGGTCTTCGCGATGCCGCAGGCCTTGGCGTCGGGGCCCGATGGGATCAAGACCGACACGTACGGCAACCTGTGGGCGTGTGTGGCCAATCAAGGCGTCAGTGTGTGGGACAGGAGTGGTATGCTGCTGGGGAACATCGCGATTGACACCGCAGGAGGTAACCTCGGGTTCGGGGAGCCCGGGGAGCTGTTCCTGCTGGGCGGCGACACGATCTACAAGATCAGCGTGGCGACGAGTGTTCAGCACGGCTGATCCCAGCCGACCTGTGGCATTTCAGCGTTCCGTAGGGTTGCCTGCCCCGCCACTCATGGCTTCCGCCCGCATGTAACATAAAAGTCCCAATGCTTGCCCTCCTCGGGCGCCAAATCGCGCCGCATCTCCGCCCGCATCTGCTCAATCTTCGCATCGGTCGTCCCGGGCCGGCCGGCCATCATCCGGGGGATCATGTGCCACACCATCTCCGTCATCGCCCGCGACACGTAGTCCCCGAACTCGCGCCACGCGTCCGCGCGCTCCCACGCCCCGCCGAACGGCCAGCGGTACGTGCGGACGTGGATGTCGACGAAGCCGGCCTGCTCCATCCGTTGCCGGGCGCGACTGGCGCAGCGGAAGTGGAGGCCGTTGGACTCTCCCACGGAACGGAGCTCCTGCCACCAGGGCCAGGAGTCGGAGATGATGCGGTTGTGCGTGTCGTACCAGATCCAGTCGACGTCGTGGATCTCGGCCCAGCCGCCGGGCTTCAAGAGCTGGAATTCAGTGCGGATGTAGCGGGGCCAATCGCTCATACCCAGGACGAGTAGCCGGGAGAAGACCAGGTCGAACACGCCTTCATCCCGCAGCTGCCGAGCATGCGTGCGGGTTCCCTCCTCATCGCCGCTAGGCAGCCACGAGCTCGGGGAATCCGTCATGATGTTCCCCTGCAGGAATCTCACATTGGCCGGCCGTTCCCGGATCCGCGGGACCGGGCTGAGGTCCAGCCCCACGATACTCGCGGTCGGGAACAGGCGGGCGAGATGGTCCGACACGACGCCGGTGCCGCAGCCGACGTCGAGGACGAGTTCGGGGCTGTTCTGGCCGATTGGGGAGTGGATGATGCGGCCGTCCATGATGGCGGAGAGATGGCGGGCCTGCGTCTCGAGGCGGAGGTGCTCAGGCGAGTCATTGGGCAGGACGTACTGCGAGGCTTTGTTGCTGTGGTACGTTGGGGCGTCCCGGGTGTAGCTCGAGGGGTCGAGTTCCGCGGTCGCCATGTCTAGCGATTCACGCGGTGGCGCGGTGTATTGACTTGCGAGATTCGTGGAAGGACTCTGCGTCTGCTCACTCAAGATCCAGTAACGGATTGCTGCAGACTTGGAACAAGGTTGAGATGGATGAGTGGGACGGGGGATTCTCAGCCCCGTGAGACTGTTCCTGGGTGCTGTTCCCCAGGCTGACGCGGATCACCAAGGAGACCTCTGATGGCGGCAAGGAGACAGTGTCCGAGTCATCTGTCGAGCTCGGGGGATTCTGTGCTTTCATATTACTATGGGTGCGGATGCTGTTGCGGGCAGGTGCTTCGAGCGGCAGGTGGTTGGGCTTCCGTTGCCACAAGCTTCCTTAACCCCTCTTGCGCCATGCTGAGCTCGACGCTCGCCACTACATTAGACGCCGACATTGTATACCGCTTGATTTGTCCGTAAGTGTTGCAGTATCTCTCTGTTCGGTTGTCAAGAATTAGTGCTTGAAGGAATGGGAGTATGTGAGTGGATGCACTGGGGACCACCTGGGCCGTGCGCCCGAAAGGATCGCGTCATCGCCGTTCCGACCTCCGCCCCCGAACGACTTCCACATCCGATTTGCGTGCGGATGTCTGCCTGACGTCGACTCGCACGGCGGCCTCCAAGTCGGCGCCCGAAGGTCCGCACAGATGACAAAGGTCGCCAGGGCGGAGCATCAGTAGCCACCGGGGCAAGACGTGGGTACCGTCCTGATGAGCTAATCATTGCTTGATGTATCGTCTTCTTTCCGCTTCCGCTGTCTCCGCGATCACATATTACATCCCGACCACCCGCGGGCTCCGGACTCTCTCGCAACCCTCAAAGATGGCCACCGAAATGCGGAAACCAATCCTCATCGCCGGCGCCGGCCTCGCCTCGCTCCTCCTAGCTCAATCCCTCCTCCGTGCCAAGATCCCGTTCCTGGTCTTCGAGCGCGATGCCGACCTCTCATTCCGCGCGCAAGGCTACCGGCTGCGCCTCTCCCGCGAGTGCCTGGATGCCGTCGAGGCGACGCTGAGCCCGGAGCACTGGCAGCAGTTCTGGAGCACCTGCGGCAAGACCGCGGGCGCCGGGTTCGCAGCCTTGAATGCCATCACCGGCGAGGACATGACCGAGAACAGGAAGTACGAGGGCACGCCCGTGCAGCGGGACCAGGAGGCCAAGGGGTCGCCGATGAGTCTCGCGAGCCGCGATGGGAAGATCGTGGGCATCGCGCGGGGCGAGATGCGCGAGCTCTTCATCCGGGGCTGTGAGCCGTACATCCAGTGGTCCCACCACGTGACCGGCTACGAACTCACGCCTTCTGGCGTGCGAGCCACTTTCGCCGACGGAACCCAGTCAGTCGAAGGCGAGCTGCTAGTAGGCGGCGAAGGCATCTACTCCAAGGTCGCCAAAATGGTCTCCAACGGCGCACTAAAGACCTACGACACCGGCGCGCGCGGCATCCACGGCAAAGCGCCGACGACCGCCTTCAAAGCGCTCGGCGAGGGCGTGTGGCGCTTCGTCGACGAGACGGATCCCAAGGGCAAGGTCTTCACCATCACCAACGTCCGCGCGGGCGACAACGACGACCCCACCGTCGACTTCGGCTGGACCCTCGGCGCCATGCCGGGCATCATCACGCCGCCCAGCAACAACTACGCCATCATCGGCAAGCCCGCCGCGGACATCGCCAAGGCCCTGACGAAGGACTGGCACCCCCGCTTCCGCTCGATCTTCACGCAGATGAACGAGCACGAGGCCGCCTTCTGGAAGATCACGTGCAGCACGCCGACCGGCGTCCCGGACTGGGATAACGAGCCCCGCGTGACGGTGATTGGCGACGCGGCGCACTCCATGACGCCGGCAGGCGGGATAGGCGCGAATACCGCGGTCCGGGACGCGGCGCTGCTCGGGAAATTGCTGGCGGATGCGGGCGGGTGGGCCGAGGGCGTCACGGCCGAGTACGAGGGGAAGATGAGGGTGTATGCGTCCGAAGCGGTGCGGAGTAGTTACGGCATGGCGAAGATGCAGTTCGGCGTCGTGATTGACGAGAACTCTCCGACAGTCTAGGCGCAGGGAAGGAGAGACTGTTCGGAGTCTGCAGTCCAGGGCATCGATGCGTAGGTGGTTGTTTCGCTCAAGGTAGGATAGAGGGGAAGACCGTGCACTCCGAGGGCATCTGCTCCGAGATCACGGTGTCGCACGCAGGCGCAGGCATTACCCTCGCCCCAGTGAGCGGCATAAGCGAGCAGCCTGAAGAGACTGCATGCATGGAATGGTGATCAAGGGATCAAGTCTTTGCGCAGACGACACAGCCCAAGCGGCCAGCCACTCCCGTACAACGGCTACCCGTGCTACCCATGCCCCTGACCAGCTTTGACCCCTCGCCATGCCTGACTCCCGCAGTGCCCACGAACCCTTTGCCCATCCGCGAAAATTTCCCGCTGAGATGGTTCCCTGCCCATCCGCGCACGCGAAGCAAAAAGCACAGACACGCACGTACCTGAATTCGTCTTCGGGCGACTGGCCCACATGCATCGGAGTACCGGGGGGCTGGCAGCTCCAATCGACCGCGGGCGAGGATCGTCTCGTGGCCCCGTGACCCAGCCGGGAGGGTGGTTGCCGGGCGCAGCATGGTTCACCAGCCTGATGACTGACTGTGTTTCCACTGCTTCCAATTTGCAGCGTGACCGTCAGGATTATGTCGGTAGGCGGGCAAGAGGAAGAGCGCAGATGGCCGCCCCTTAACCCCCTTTCCTCTCCCCCTCGTTCACCGGCAATGGCTGCCCCCCACCACCAATGCCGCGTCCAGAAGGGACACCAGTAGCAGTCGACTTACTCTTCTTGTGCCCCTTCTTTCCCGCCTGCACCTGCTGCCACGGATTCGGCTCCCGGCTCGCGGACCCCGGTGTCATCCCCATTGTCGGACTCTTCGCCAACGCGGCCGACTTGCCCGCAGCGACGGAGTTGGGCGTACCGCCCTGCCGCTCGTGTAAGGCCCGCTCCTGCAGACTCATGGGCGCCGCGTGCTCGCTGCTCATGCTGGCCTGCTTCGCGTGGGCGATGTGCGCGGCTCGGAAGAGGCCGTTGGCGCGCGGGGACTCCTGTGTGTCGAAGAGATGCGTCTGCGTGGGTGAAGGGGTGCGGAGCTCGGCGACGGGTGAGAGCAGCGGCGCGGTCAGCGGGGATGGGTCGTAGAGAGCCTCCGATAGTCCGTTGGGTAGAGACGGTGGTGTACCGTTGGGTGAGAGGTTGAGGCGAGGGGTCTG
>JAWDJV010000669.1:0-10828 GCA_033119285.1 Teratosphaeriaceae sp. CCFEE 6253
GTCGGTAGTCGACTAGTCGGTTCGACTAAGTTGTGTGACCGTTAGTTAGTTACGTGCGCTACGTTATGCCTTGGCTAGTTCCGTTAGCTATGAACTTCTCGCGGCTATGTCTTCCTACGCAGCCTAGCGCATGTTCGTAACACTAATATTCTTCGACATCCGTACTATAAGTATAGATTAGGATGTCGCCTAAATACACAACGCAAAGGTCGTCTAGTAAGCCGATAAGAGATCGGTTTACGTAGGCCTAAAACGTCGTAGGGGCGTTAGTAAGACTAAAAGGCATAACCTTATACTCGAAGTAGCCGTACCTCGTACGGAAGGCGGTTTTCTATTTATTACCGGCTCTAATCTGTATACGATAGTACGCCTCTTTAAGATCTAACGTTATAAAGAACTATGCCCCGGTAAGACGGTTAAGCGTCTTATTAATAAGGGGTAAAGGATACCTATCCTTTATCGTAACGGAATTCAGTACTCGATAGTCGACGTAGAGGCGTAGCGAACTATCTTTCTTCGGGACGAAGATAATCGGTACGCCGGCCGGACTTATCGAGTAGGTAATTCGGCTACGAGTAAGCTTGTCTTAGAGATATTCCTAGAGGAGCTTAAGCTCTCGCTAGGATAGGCCGTAAATTAGCCCGTATAGGGGCTCCTTACCGTCTATAACGTTAATAGCGTAATCGGTTGCCTTATTCGACGGTAGTATAGCTGCTAAATCGGAGCTAAACATATCGGTATAGTTTTCTAGCTGCGCTAGTACTCGAAGTTCAGCCGCCTAAATAGCTTATAGGCAAACTACCTACGAACTACCTACGATATTAATCGATAACTAACCTACGAACTCGGTAGTCGCCGTCGGGTCGGCTGCGAGTTCCTTCTAGAGCTAGACGTACGTTAAGCGTTAGAAACTGTCCTTATTCGTACCGTACTTCCAGGTGTCGGAACCGTTAGCAATATCGACGCTAATAGTTCGGAGGTTATATTAACCTAGGAGGAGATCTAGTCCTTCCTTATCGATACTATATACGAGAATGCGATACTCCCGCGATATGCTATTGTCGTCGTCGAGTCGCAGGATTAACTAATATATACTATAGTAGATAGTTTATTAGGATCCTAGCTATTAGAGCTAAGGGAGATCGGCTTTAGCCTTCTAGAGTTCGTACTAAATAACGAAGGTCTAGCTAATTACCGTTATCTACGCACCCGTATTAAACGTAACTATTATCGGTGTCTGTAAGTCCCGTAAGACTACAATGTACCGTCGATCGATAGTCTTCTCTAACTAGACTAGATAAGGCCCCGTTACTATAGTCGATACGCTAATAACGAGGCCTACTCTTTTCCCCGGAGGGGAAGAGTATTAGAATTACTACCCTTACCCTTTGTTTCGTCCCTCTTTAGACGCGGGTAGGTATTAGCGTAGTAACTATACGCGTCGCAATTGTAGTACTAAATGTAGCTAAGGTCCTAGCCCTTTGCCTTATTAGGCTGCCTACGTATCGGCTGCGATTTGCCTATAGGCTTACGGTCGCGGTCTCTTTCCCTCTCGCGCGCTTTCTTTAGCTCTATATCGGCGGTAGTTAGCTTGCGATTAGCCGTCGTCCGGTTAACGACGGTTCGTACGGTCGATCTCTTACTATTCTCGAGATTCTTCTCGAGTCGTATAATAAGATTAACTAGCTCTTTACGGTCCTCCGGATCTAGGTTGTAGTTCGTAACCGCCTACCGAAGTTTAGGCCGGAGGCGCGTAAAGTAACTACTTCTTAGTATACGGATCTAACTAGGCTTCGATGTTCTCTATATATATAAGAAAGGTACGGGCCGTCTACGAATCTCGCTAAGACGCTTACGCGTATTTCTTATAGGCGTTAAGTAGGCGCTAAACCGGATCGTCGAGTAGGTTAAGGAGGAAAGCGGTAAACTACTCCTATATAACCTCCTTAAGAACTACCTACGACTGCGACTTCTAGTAGTTATACTAGCGCTTACGAGGATCGCCCTATAGGAATTGTATCGCCTATATAACTTTTGCGATATCTATCTTAAAGTCGCCTTATAAGAAGGCGACTATGTAGGATATAATCTAATCGCCGTGTTCCTTAAAGGTAGAACCCTTATATATTAGCGGATCCTTAATAGTGCGCTTCGTACGCGGTCCGGCGTCGTTATCGCTATAGCGACGCTTATAGGCGGAGGCGGCGTCGGCTAAGTCGTTCTTTTCTTAGGCGTTATTACCTCGACGTATAGCTTTTACTTATTTGACTAAGAGTCGGCGCTAACGTTCCTTCTCGCGGGATAGGACTACTTCGAGCTATTTCTGTATTATATCTTCTTCGGCGCCGTCTTTATTGTCGTCGTCTACCTACGAACCGGTAGGAGTTTTAGCCGTACTTCTAGTAGCTTCGCCTTCTCCGTCGTCGCTCGTGCGCCCTATAATACGCTCTACGGGTAGAGCGTCCCTATAGGTCGTACCTAAACCGGAGGCGCTTCGGGTCGCGTTACGACGCGTCGACGGTACTATCTTCGGACTACTACCCTATAGTAGGGCGAAGAATTATTATGTAAGATCTAAGTATAGTTATCTACAATAGGCAAGGTAGAGGGTATATAGTAGTGTAAAGATAGTACCTAGGTCCTAGTACAGAAGCGGAATAATTCTTACCTTCTTTCCTCTTAGGGAATCGCTCCCTTATAAGGCCCCGGGCCTCCCCGGCCTCGGGTTACTACCGACCTATTTGCCTTTAGACTATTCTCTATCCTTAAACCTTAAGTTATAGTAGCCTAAAGTATATCGTAGGTAGTTCGTAGGGGGTCTAATAGTAAGGCGGGAACTCCCGCCTTAGTATAGCTACCCTAACTTAAATACCCTAGGGTTCGTAGGTATTTCGTAGGTAGTCTATATACGGGACCCCTCGCCTATCCTTATAGACCGCGTATAGGTACCGTACGTAGTCCGTATACGTGTCGCTATAGATAAGAATGTTATCTAAGTATACAATATAGAATTCATCGACTAGCCTAGCTAGGGCTCGGTCGATATACGCCTAGAAGGTAGCCGGAGTATTAGTTAAGCCGAACGGTATAACCTTATACTCGAAGTAGCCGTAGCGCGTACGGAACGTAGTCTTCTACTCGTCTCTGCGCTTAATACTAATGCGATAGTATATATCCTTTAGATTAAGCTTCGAGAAGTATACGGCTCGCCCGAGCCTATTAAGCGTCTCGCTAATAAGAGGTAAGGAGTACCGGTTTTTAATCGTAATAGCGTTTAAGCTTCGGTAATCGACATAAAGGCGAAGGGTACCGTCCTTCTTAGGTACGAATAGGATAGGCGTATCCGCCTCGCTTACGCTCCGCTAGATCCAACCGTTCTATAAGGGGGCCTTAAGGTACTACTTTAGGACCTCAAGCTCCGTTATAGATAAGTTATATAGTAGTCGGAAAGAAGGACGCTAACTAGGCTCTAGGTTAATCGTATATTCTACGCCTACGGGTAGCGGGCGATCCGCGATACTGCCTTCTAGTAGGACATTCTTAAAGTCTTAAATTTCCGCCGGGAGTAGACTTATAACTAGAGCTAGTATTACGGCGAGAACCTTCGTAGACTTTTGTATATCCCTATAGAAGGCGCGTACGTCGCGTAGGTAAACCGTAGGCAAGTCGCCTAGTTTAATAGCCCGTCCTTTAGCTAGAGATACTTTCCTATATAGTTACTCTTATAGTAACCTTTCTTACTGCAACCGTAGTATACGATCGTCGCTATATACGCCGCGCCTACGGCGTCTATACGGCCTTTCTACGGTTAGGTAGGGGGCGTAGGACTACGAGGTTAGTCGTACGACCTCTACTTCTTCCCGTCGCCGCGGCTCTCGTATCGAGTATACGAGTCGCCTACGGTACGCTTATACGTTACTAGCGCGATGTCGCCGCTTCTTTTTGTCGTAGACTCTAGCCTCGTCGCTAACGAGACTAGATCTTTACGGCGCTTTGGAACCTTATAAAAGGTAATAATAGCCGTGCGTAGCGTAGGCTTTAACTTTATAAGGAGATAGCGTATACGCTACTCCGGCGTATATAGGTCTATCTATTCTTCTAGTGTTACTAGCTCTATAGTAAACGCTTAAGTAGACTAATCGTAGCGCTAAGAAGCGCCTTCGTACGCTAACGCTACGCTTAGGCTACGGTTTATAGGACCCTCGACTACGTCGAGTACGAACTCCTTAAACTCTTTCTAGTTATAGCCCTCGAGAGCGTCTATACTATAGTTCTAGTACTAGGTCTTACGCGGTTCGCCTACGAGGAATATAATACCGTAGAGAATACGCTTCGAGTCCTCCGGATAGGTATTAGGTATTAGGGTAAAGACTAACTCTAAGGACCGGATAAAATCGCGGGCTTCCTTTAGTATCTTTCCCCGGAACTACTCCGGTTCTCGTAGCCGTAGTCTATTACTAGGCCTACGAGGCGTATACGTCGAGCGTACGCTCTTAACGCGAGACTCGACTTTATCTTCCTCGATATCGGCTTTAGCCCCGGGAATGCGACGACGTCGTAGTACGGCTAACTAGGCCTTTAAGGTCTCGATCTCGATCTCGGTTCGGAGCGTCTCGCGTTCGACGCGTACTATGTCCGTACGCTCCGTCGTAGACGACGCCTTAGCGCCCTATAAGGTAGCGCTAAATAGCGGCGTATCTTAACGACCCGCGGGCTCCGCGGATACTTTACGTACGCGGGGCGCTTACGCTCCGCCGGATATCCTTACGTCCTATATATTGTAAATTAGGGGGAGTAATTAGAACTAATATAGTAGTATCTATAGTAAAGATATCTCGTAGCGTATAGGGCGCGTCTCTAACTAAATACTTAGTTAAGTATAGCGCTAATTACTACTTCTCCTAGGAGTAGTAAAGGGCGCGTATAGTATTCGTATACTAGCCGCTTACCCGGCCGCTAGCCGGGCGGCTAACGTACGTAACTATATATGTAACCTTCTACGTAATATAGGAGGGGGAGAGCTTCTTAAGTACTCGAGGCACTAGTAGATAGGTAGGCTGTCGCGGTAGGCGAGTAGGGTTACAGCGAGGGTAGTAAATAGTATTCTCGATAACAACCTGTCTAACGCATTAATAATAAGAGAAGCAAAATCCTAGGAGTCTTAGTGTCGCTCTTACAACGAAGCCGCGCTCGAAGAAGGTAACGTACGGGATAGCCCGTACGTTACGAGACCCCCGTTACGCGATAATAAAGGAAACTACACCGTCCCTACTATAACTCCTCCCCTACCCTATAGCTTAAGTCGCCCTCGACTCAATCGCGCGTTATGGAAAAGACTAACTTATACGGGCAACGCCGTCGTAAGACATAAGATTAGTTATAGGCACGGTGCCTACGGCTATGTCGGTAACGGCGAGGACGCGAATAAGTACTCGTGCTAGATAATGCGCATAAGCACGGTTCCCGTAGCTATAGCGGTGTCGCCGAGGACGTAAACGAACACTCGTACTAGGTAATGTGCATAAGCACGGTTCCCGTAGCTATAGCCGCGAGGTAAGAATCTACCTATATGTCTCGCTCCGGCGATCGCATTGCATCGTAGACTTACTTAACCTTATCGTCCTTAAGGTAAGCCTCCTATTCCGCGACGTCCTAGTCCGGGAGTAATGCGAAGACATCGCATCCTAATAGGATGGCTCGATTGCGGTTAGTAAAGAACGACCGATCCCCGTAGTATGCCGTCTTAGCTGTCGCTATAGCCTAGAACTTCTCCCGGTATAGGGCAACAGTAGTCTAGCGGGACTTTGCTATAATGTCGCGGAGGTAGCGGGCGGCGTCTTCCTTATCCGCTTTAGCTTTATTCTTCGCGGGATCGAAGATGTTCTTTCTTAGGAAGTAAGTTATCTCTATAGACTGCTAGTTCTCGCGACTAACTAAGGCCTCGCTAACGATGCTCGTATGCCCTAGCTGTATGTTAGCTGTAAACGGTACGCTAATCTTACTATAGTAGTTGCCGTAGCTTAAAGGCGTCTTAGGTAGCGGCGTCTGCGTGCGGTATAATTTGGCGAGTTCGTCCCGCGAAGCGGATTCTATAATCTCAAGGTTACCTTCGATAGTCGTCTCTGCTACGAACTACGGAAGAATAGTGCGCCGTAAATGCAGTAACGGGCCTAGGGCGCCGTAAGCGAGGCGCGGATTAGTAATGCGTACGCTAAACTCTCCGTAAGGAACGGGCTTCTATCTAGGAATGCCTAGTCTAGCGTACATCTCCGGAGTTAAGTCGTTGTCGTTAATCTTCTCGACGTAGCTACCGTAATCTGCGTTTATCTCCCGCCTTATACTATCCTAGAGCTTTACTACCTTATACAACCCCTCGCAGACTTCCGTATAGTCGTCGATAAACTCCGCCGTAATAGACAACGATCCTTATAGCTAGAACACGCCCCTATCGCGTAAGAAACGCTCTATATTATAGTTAATGTGCCGGAATCTCGTAGCAAGGTCCTTAATCTAGTCCTTAGTATAGTATAGGTACGAGATAAGTCGGTAGAGCGCGTCGAGCCGTAGGCACGTATATACTATCTAGTACCCTATGTCCTAGCGCACGAGTTGCTGAATAAGACTAAACATTATATTACGTCTCTACCCCTTCTCTTCCTAACCCTCCTACTTCCTAGTATACTATCGGTATATCTGAAACTCTATTTGAATAAGCTTACGTATCGAATACTTCTCGCCTTTTAGAGCTAGATCGCTAAGGAACGAGAATAGGTCTAGGATAAGGATGTTGCCCGTAGTATAGTATGCGTCCTAGGCTTTACGGGTAATCCTTAGCGTGCGGAGGAAGAGGTTCCTTACCTCCCGAGGCAATTATAGTAGAGTACTAAAGCTACCGCGGATAGGAAAGAATCGTAGAACACCGAGTACGTCTGTAGGTATAACGTCTCGAGCTCTAATTATAAACTAGTAGACGAGGTACGGTATCTTGCGATATAATGCTATCTTGCGTCTCGACCTATTGATTTAGTACATGCGATCTAGTAGGGTCTCGGAGTCGTAGCGGTTAACCTTAAGTCCTATGTATTAGGCGAGCTATTAGAAGTGAATCCGATAGTAGACTTCCTTAACCGTCGCCTAATTGAGCTTACGCTTCGAGAACAGAATGCGTAGGAGCCTATTATACTTATCGTCCGAGATTCGCATCTTGCCGTACTAGACAACGTAGTTATGGATACGCTAGCTGAATCCTATATAAGCCTCGTCGCATCCCCGTCCTCCCGTACTGTATACGGAGTTATCGGCTCGCGTACTCTTCTTACTCGTCTGTACTAGGGTTAGGCGCTTAAGATCCTCCGAGAAGACTAACTCGTCCCTTAACTATAAGCCCGCGCGCTTATGTCTAATATTACCTATCCTAAGACGACTAAGGTTAGTAACCGAGCCCGCGCGGCGATGTACAGCGTCGCTCGCTGCCTCCGGGATACTAGGTAGCGTTCTAGAAGCAACCCTTAGGATCTTCCTATACCGGTAATGTGTCGGGGTCGTTAGTAGCGCGTACGCCTTAAGGCGTAGATCCGAGTCATCGTCGGGGCTACCTTCTAAGTCGCGTAGTACCGAAAAACCCGTGCGAGACACGGTCGTACTCGGGCTTACCGTGTCCGGAGTCGTAAAGTTGTAGCGGCTAGGTTCTGTAGTCGGTGTAGCCTACCTCGATGCCGGAGTCCCTTCGCTATAGCGTAAAGGCCGCGTAGTTACCTCGGTGCTCGTAATTACTAGCGTCCTATCCTCCTTATACTCCCCGATTATAGTACCCGGCGTCCTTCTCTACTGCCGCGAGTCTACCTACCGAGGCCCCGTATTTACCGTTAGCTACCTATCGCCGTCTAGCATTATGGAATTGGAATCCGCTAAGCCCGTAAGGTCTATAGTGCTATCGATGTCGGTATTGCGTTCCGTAGCTTAAATGAAGTCGTTAGCTATATACTTATAGTCTTTCCGTGCCTGCCGCGTAGACGGGTTACTTATCCTAGTTAACATACATACCGACGCCCGATACTAAGCTTCTTTAAACGAGAAGTTTGTCTTCGCTAGGAAAGCTACCCGGCGTGCGACGTTATACGTCTCGAGCAAGGCCGTCGGTACTTACTATACTACTACTTCGTTACCCTATTGCTTCTTAATAGTCTTTACGGTACCTGCCCGGTTCTCCTCGTTCTTACGGCCCGTAGATACGGAGTCGGCGATGCCTAGGTAGGACTTCCGGAAGTTCGCGTTCTTACTCTACGACGCATCCGCGGTACCCTATTCTTCTACTAGTACTAACGTCTCGCTTACTCTGTCTAACCCCTCGCTATACTACTTAAAGAATGCTCTTACCCCTACGCCTCTTATCTTATCGTCCTTAATACTCCGTAGTAGCCGAATTATCTCGGGTACGCTATATACGCGGTAAATAAGAAGAGAGATAGCTAGGTACGCTTACGCGTATACTCTTATGCCGCTGTCGACTAATGTAAGGTCGTCCGTAGGTAGAGGTGTTACTTAGCGTAGTAGAGATACCGTACTAGGCCCGGGGTTGCCCTCGAGTAGTAGGCGCCTACCCTGCGATCGGGTATTTATAATGCTGCCGTCGCCTATAGTAGTCGAAGTAGGTGCCGAAGTTAGTAAAAGTTGTAAGTTACAGTCGCGGCGCTAGCGAAGATAAGTCGGCGGCACGACAATAGAGTAGTCCGCGGGCCGCTCCCGTAAGTTTACCGTCGCGCTTTCCTACTAAAGACGCTAGAAAAGCGGGTCTTTGTCTAAGTGAATGCTAGCGTAGTGAATGTTGCTTACAAAGCGGGTCCTTATCCCCGTGAATGCCGCTTGCTACGTAGTGAATGTCGCTTACTATACTACCGTGAATAAAGCAGAGTAGTAATCCCTCGTACCGCTTATGCGTCGTTATCTTAATAGTGGCTACTAGTATGCGTAAAAGCACGGTTTCCGTAGCTATAGCCGCGAGGACCCGTAATTGTCGGGGCGTAAGCCGCTGCTGCCGCATACTTCCTAATGAAAGTCTAGTACTGTCTATATAAACAAAGGTACCCTAGAAGTGAAATTCCCAAAAGTACGGTTCCCGTAGTTATAGCGGTAAGGACCGACAACTATCGGAGAATAAGTAAGCGTCTCTCTAATAAAAGCCCGGCCCTGTCTGCGTAACTAGCGATGTCTAGATAGTGAAATAGCCGGCCGTGCGTTAGGCAATCTATAGCTACGGTTTCCGTATTTATAGCCGTAAGGACCCGCGAGTACCGGATCCTAGCTAATAGTAAGCAATGCCTACTACGTACGATGCCTACGGTAACTAAGGTACGCTTACGCGAGTGCGCGCGATAACTACTGCGTTTAAGGTCGTTATATCCCTCCCCCGCCCCGAAAATTAATGCTGTCCCTAGTATTCTATAACTCTATTCTAAAACAACACGGTCCTACGCGACGACTACTATTATTCCTTACCCCCGCTGTCTGTCCCGCCGTTATCCGAGTACCCTATAACCCTATCTATCTCGAAGTCTAGTAGTAGTACTCGCACTTCTATAACCTCGCGACTCCGTCCTAGTACCTCGTCTTCCTTAACTTCTTTAGTACTAGCCGTGTCGTCTCGCGGAACAGTCTAGGCCTCGTCGATACTATTACTCTCCCTCCGGAAAAACTTCTTTAATAGCCGCCCGGGCGCAGATCTCTTAAGCGCTAATCCGTCTAGCTAACGTAGATAGTATATTCCGATTCTTTCGTTAACGGTAGCTACTCGGAATAGCCCTGTCTATTGCGGCGCAAGCTTTCGGTCCCGAGATATGTCTCTATCTCGTACTAAATTAAACAGTAGTACTAAGTCTCCTATAAGAAGCTGCTCGGGCCTAACGTTCGCGTAAATAGTACCGAAGTACTCCTTGTTCTACTCCCGTAGTCGCCGTACTCGTAGTTTCGCTTCGTCTACTTTCTCCGTTCGTCGCATTAGCTGCTTCGTCCTAGCCGCGAGTAGGTCTTCCGTAGTATAAATGTCGTCCTAGTTCGAAGCTCGCTACGTCAGGAACAATAGTTTAACCGGGAGTATTATGTCTTGTCTATATAGCAGTATAGTAGGCGTCTCTCTAGTACTAGCTCTTACGGTTATCCGGTCCGCTATAAGTATTGCGGACAACCGGGAGGCCTATTTATAGCCCGGTCCGGATTTGGCGAGCGCGTTAACGATATTAGAGTGCTCTCGCTTAACTATGCCGTTAGCTATAGGGTAGTAGGCCGAGATCCTTACGTTCTTAATACCGTAGGTCTCTATAAGAACCTCTGTCTACCCCTTGTTCTCTAGCCCTCTATCGTTAACGAGAAAGGTGTACACACTATGCCTTATTATTACGTCCTCGAATAAGAACTTTGCGACGGCTTTAGACGTGCCTACGGCTAGTGCTCGTCCTTTCGGCTACCCCGTAAGATCTTCCCTCGCTAAAATAAGGTACTTTAATCTCCGCGTCTCGGAGTTAGGTATGTAGATAATGTCGACGGCCCATTTTCGTCCTATAACCGGCGTCTAGGTAGGATGTAGTTCCTCTTTCTGTCTGTTCCTAGACCGTAGCTAATAGGGCCCATAGCTTTTTACGTACGCCTATACGTCTAAGTATATACCTTCCTACTAGTACCTATCCGTAACCTTGCGGTATGTACCCTCTCGACCTCGATAACCGCTTTCTTCGTATAGGGTAACTATAATCTACTTACGTTCTTCCTCGTCGTCGATAACCCTTATAACTAGAACGTAACGCGATACTCGCCTCTAGAGTATAGCGTCTCGAAC
>JAWDJV010000670.1:0-10818 GCA_033119285.1 Teratosphaeriaceae sp. CCFEE 6253
TTGAAGAGCTCGGTGGCACCTGAGGCACAAGGCGCGGTCGATACACTGGGCGCGGTCGACTTCGTCATCTCGGAGGAAGGGCATGCTTGCGCAAGAGGCAATGAGGTGGCTAAGCTCGGCGCGCAGCAATCCTTCTCAATCTGGATCCTCCTCAGCACTGGGCCACCCAACATGCGGGACTATCACCTTGCTCACCTCACCATCACCAACGGCAACGCAGCCATCGAGCGCCTACTGAGCCTGAAGTCTTACCATGGTGCCTGCGGTCCGCAGAAGCCCCGGCTCCTCCTGCCCAAGCCCGGCCACACAGCGCACGTCGTCTTCGGCGACGCGGTC
The DNA here is from genome assembly GCA_033119285.1 of Teratosphaeriaceae sp. CCFEE 6253. Lineage (NCBI taxonomy): Eukaryota > Fungi > Ascomycota > Dothideomycetes > Mycosphaerellales > Teratosphaeriaceae > Teratosphaeriaceae sp. CCFEE 6253. Next base: position 337 of record JAWDJV010000670.1, read on the forward strand.
GTGCTCGTCTCAACCACCACACCAGACCTCCCAGCCGACGACCCGAATGCGCAGCTCCACGAGGCTTCCTACCTGCAGCGGGAGCCGTTCGAGGATGCGGTGTACTTGCACCCCGAACGTGATCTCTCCGTCCTCTCCGCCGCAGCCGAAGATCCGCGCAGCGGCCACCAGTCTTCTGCCGTTGCGTTCGTCAAGGGTGCTGGGCTCGTGAGAGTGAGCGTTACGGATCCGAGCGGCGATGTGGAGCGCACGCGCATGCCGGCAAAAAGCAAGCTCGAGCAAGCGGTCTTCTACGGCGCCATGCAGGATAACATCCTGGACTTTGGGCGCCGGGGCACCGCCAGTCCTTATTCGATGCGCGAAGTGGAGGACGCTGCACTGGCGATCAGCGACGAGCTCTTGAGGTCCAGCACGCCGTTCCTCTCGGCGAGTCCGGGGTCGGTGGGCGGGGATCTGGAGTACAGGGCCAAAGCGCTGCGGGCGCTGGTGGAGCACGTGAGAGGGAGCTATGGGAGTCTTGGGAGGGAAGTCACGTGGCGGCTCCTCTGGGACGCCGAACGCGTGGCCGCTGCGAGGGAGATGTGGAGGGTCTTTGAGCAACACATCGTTAGCGCGCAGGCGGCGAATGGCGGGAAGAGGACGGCGACAGTGATGGATGAGCTGGTCGATCTGAAGGATCTCTACAAGGGCGTCGCTGGGGAGGAAGGGGTCCTGAGCGATGACGACCCGGCGCGAAGGTTCTTCGCTCGCGGCCTGGTGCGCCTGGATCATGTACTCTCGCGCGTTCCGGCCATCCTTGAGCAAGTGCGTGTCGCGGGCCATGCGCCAGAGAGCGTGGTGCGGCATGTGATCGAAGCGGACGAGCTGCTGGCCACGGCGCTGGAGACAGCGTTTGCGTTCCGGGGGGAGAATGCGCGGCGCTATGGGTTGGATCCCGAGGATGTGGAGGACGGCGTGTTGAGTGATCTGACGCAGTTTGCGGAGCTGCCGGAGTTCTGGACCAGCACGAAGGGCATGCTGAAGGCGAGTTCCGACGTGCCCAAGCTCTCGCGGGAAATCGCGAAGGACTACTACGAAGCCGCCAAAGCGCCCCCAGACCTCGTCAAGCAAGTCACGGATCTCAACCCGCGCCTCATCGAGCTCTGCTGCCTCGTCTACCACGAGCGCATCCACTTCGAGGCCTCCCGCCCCTCGACGCAGGGTCCAGACTTCGCGCGTCGGCTGCAGGAGACCTTCGACCAGGACCGCCACGACCAGTTCCGCGACCTCGCTAGTGTCGGCTCCGCGGAGCAGGGCATGCTGCTCGCGGAGCGGCACCGCGACATGCAGACCCTGACCGAGCTGGTGGTGGGCGAGACGCAGTACTACGCTGACGCGCTGCGCACCGACCCCGCCATGTCCGCCGAGGAGCGCAAGACGGCCACGTTGGTCCTGGACCAGCTGTCCGAGCGCGTGGGACGGTACTTTGACCGCTTCGGCGACGCGTGGGCGGACGCGTATTTCGACGAGGGGTTCTCATGGAGTCAGGCGGGGGAGATGCTGGAGCGGGCGCAGGAGAAGTGGCGGGGGCCGCTGACGAGATATCTGCGCGCGGATCCTGCGAGGGGGAAGATCTGCTGGATCAATGATGTGCTTGGGGTGGAGGATTACATGCAGGCAGGGGTGGGGTTGTATGAGGTGGCGGTGGGGGCAGAGACGAGGTGCTGGGCTAAGGGGGTGGAGGTGGGGATGAGTAAGCTCGCGCTGTTGGCGGCGAGAGAAGATGTGGGTGCGGGGAGGAAGGTGCCGGGTCTGGAAGAGGCGCTGGAGAAGCCGGGACGGGAGATGAGGGTGTTGGGAGTGCAGGAGAAGGTGTACGAGCATGTACGGGTCGAGGTCAGGGCCGCGCTGGATCAGGATGCCGAGGTGCAGCTCGCGATGGAGGTTCTGGGAAAGAAGGTCGAGGAGGGTGGGTATGATTCGCTGAGGCAGCTGCTGGCGATCAACCTGGAACAGCTGCTCGGGCACTCCGCGCTGAAGGTTGAGGAGCTCATCGATGTGCTCACGCTGATGGACTGCCATACCTACGAAAGCGCGGTGGAGGCTCCGGACGCGAATCTAAAGGGCACGGAGTTCTCGCTCGCACTGCAGGCCCTTGACGCTGTGGCGCCCGGGATGCCGCAAGAGCCTCTCGAGACGCTGCTGCAGCTTATCTGGAAGCGCTGCTACACCTACGACAACTGGTCGGACCTCACCACCAAGAAGACGCGCAAAGGAGGCAGCACGGATTCCGAGATGCAGGAGCGCCTGCAGTCCACGGCGCCCTGGCGCACGTTCTTCGACCTCCACGACCTAGCTTTCTTCGCCCGACCAGGCTGCAGTGTCCGCGTTCTCGCGCCGTCAGAATGCCTGGGCGCAGCGTGCCAGCCCGAGGATCTCGCTCACCGCTTCGCCAGCCGTGATCTGCTGGACCCCATCCTGCAAGACAACCGGGTCCAGGACGAGGTTCTGCAGGGCTATGTGGCGGATCGTGGGCTCGATACCCGGGTACGGGATTGTGAACGGGCAGCGAAGGAGGCTGTGCAGGCGAAGGCGGATGGCATTGCGGGTGTGAGGGAGAAGGAGAGGGAGGTGCAGGAGCAGGAGCGGGCGGCGAAGAGGGAACTGAGGAGTACGAGTGGGAAGGCGAATGGGCACATCAATGGGTTTGCGAATGGACTTCATGGCGCGGACGAGGATGGGGACATTGAGATGGCTTAGCCGGGGCCCTTGATGTCTACAGAAGGGCTGTGGAGGAGCTCGTGTTATTGCAGTAGGCCTTTAGTCGCCAAGTGTAATGCTAGATCTTGTACAGAGCTGTATGAGGCTCGGACGCAAGCTGATCAATACACGCACATTCAAACGGTGCGTTTGATACGATCCATCCATGCGTCCTCCTCATGTTGCCTGACACTTGGATCGAGCTCCCATCCTCAAGAGTCTCGCACCAAGCCAAGCCGCGCGTGCTGCTGCTAAGCTCCATGCTGACCGCGGTCGTCGGAGGCATCGCGATTGCTTTTGCCCCCATCGCTAAGACGATCTTCCCTCTCGCGACGATCAGACTCCTGACGCTTGGCCCTGCCATCCCTCCGATCCTGCTCCTTGCGCTCCCTCTTCACCGCAGCCGCATGCGACCGCGACGGCAGCACATCGTCAACCTTCTTCCGCTCACGATGATCCTGCGTCCGGGTGTAGTACTCTTTATCAGTCTTCCGGTCTGTCTGATCGAGCGTCTTGCACATGGCCCATTCTGCGGTCCTGGCTTTGGCAGTCACTGGACTGGGCGGTGCTGCCTTCTTGGTCTCTGTCATGGCTCGAGGAGTGGTGTGGGCCGGTAGGGATGCGCCCGAGGAGGAGGAGTGCTCATACCCACTGAGCCTCCTGTATTTGGTCTTCTTGGGTCTCTTCATTGGACGGAGATGATCGTATCGTACGCAAGGTCAATTACGCAAGGTATGAACCATCGCACCAGGTCATCACCAATGTGCCCGTACAGTGTCAGATGTCTGCAGTAAGCATGGACTGGTAAGTAAGGCAGAGAACCACTTAGCTTTTTCGCCGCGACAAAGAATGACACGCATCTCGAAGATACCTAGAAACGGAGAGTGGGTTCCAGACACGGATGGCTGTAATACTCCTCCACCAGTGTGTGGGTGCCAGGAGAAGGCCTGGCCTGGTAGACGGACATTTGTATTTACAGGTGCTGTATGGCAAGGCCAGAGTCTAGTTTGAAGATCAGCAGACTGCCCAAAAGATCACTACGTGAGCTGCACTGACCGACTTGTATGTTCTGCCCGGTGATACTCGTGTTCTTAGCCAGCATGATAAACGCATCCGCACAGTCGCCAAGCTCGGTATGGAAAATCGTCAGCGCCAGTACCACAACGCAGCCTGGCAGGCGACTGAACCGACATACCTCCTTCTTCAGCACCGCAGCATCCTTCAACGCATTGATCCGCTCCGAACCGTACAGATTGCCCCAATCCGTGAGCAACAGTCCCGGCAAGACGGCGTTGATCCGGGCCTTCTCCCCAGCGACCTTGGCAATGCACTTCATGAGGTGGATCTGCGCGGCCTTGGTGACCGAGTACGCCATGCTGCTGCCCCCAAGCGACTTCGACGCGATCGACGAGGTGATGATGAAGAACCCGCCGTCTGGGTTACTCTTGAATGTGGGCAGGGCCTCCTTGATCAGAGCATGTTGGCCCTTGACATTCACCGCCCAGCATTTGTCCCAGTCAGCTTCGCTCATGGCATCGAGATCGTTGAAGTCGGTGAACTTCGTCCAGCCGGCGTTGCCTACGATGCCATCCAGGCCGCCGAACGCTTTGATGGTTTCTTGAACACAATGCACGCAGTCGGCGAGCACGCCACCGTCACCCTTCAGGACTAAGGTCTTGACGCTGTGCTTGTGTTGAAGTTCCTTCGAGAGCTCTTGTGCAGGCCCCTCGTTGTTGGCATAGTTGATAGCGATGTTGCAGCCCTCGGCGGCGAACTTGCGGCATATCTCAGCGCCGAGACCGCTGCAGGACGTCAGCGTGGGCCGAAAAGTAGATTGACAGAAGTGTCCAGCGTTCTGTTGTAGAGGCATGCGATGTACACTTACCGAGAGCCGCCAGTCACAAGTACACACCTTCCTTTGAGTTGGTAGGGCATACTGAAGTGATGTCCGTGAAGCCTCGGATCGGTGGTGGATCGAATGGTGCAGGATGTTCCTTTGCAGCTCTACAGCTAACCCCGCCTTGTGTTTGGGTCCTTCGCCGAGGGGCAAGTACAATGCGCTTGCTTGACCTCGCTCAAATCGGCTTTACACGCTCTCTATCAGTAGGACGAATAGCGCAACCACAATAATGCATCCTGTTCCCAGCCCTGCAGAAACGGGTCCTACCCGAAGTCAAAGTCATCGTCCACCAGATCGTCCATGCCGCCGCCACCCATATCGAGTCCCGCGAAAATGTCATCTTCCGCGTTGACCCCAGCGGACATCGCATTGGGTTGCGACGCCATCTGCTGGGTCTGGAGTGCTTGCTGATCCAGGTCCATATCCTTCCCACCAAAGAAGTCCTGCGCCGGGTCGAGCTGCATCTGCTCGGGCTGGAGTCCCGTCAGATCGCCGGCGACGGGCTCCAGCAAGGCCATCGGTTGCTGCTCCAGTGCCGCGTCCAGATCGGCGTCCGTGATCTGGAGTCCCTGGGCGGCGTTGTCGACCGGCTGGCCTTCCGTGCCGGTCGCCAGGCCAAGCTCCTGCATCATCTGGTCGGCAGACTGCTGCGGAGGGGCTACCAGCGGGAGGACCATTTGGTGCACGACCATCTGGGACTCGACGTTGTGGTGCAGCTCGACGAGTGCCAGTGCCTCGCTGATCGAGCCTTCAAGAAGCGTCCCTGTATCCGCTACCTGTATAGCGAGCTGTTGTCGTAGAGACTCCGTCGCGGACCCTGGAGCACACAGTATGGCAGCACAGACGTCCAGCACGATGCCCGGAGTAGGATCCGCAGCAGCCTGTATCTCAGCTAACAACGCCTTGATGGCTCGTGCGGGACCGAGCATCTGGCAAGCCGCCAAGATATTGATATGCCGGTATGGTGGCGGAGGAGTCGGCGTCACGTTGGCGGCCCACAACACCAGTGCCTCCACGGAGCCGCGCATGTGGCCTGCGATGTCTCCACAGCCGGCCGCTTCGTCCATGGCGGGCTTCTTGCTCAGCGTGACTCTGGTGGAGTCAGAGAGCTTCCGCAGCGATGTTATCATGACACCCACGATAGGTCTGTCGGGTCGTCTGCGCAGGAGATCCTGCAATGACTGCTCCAGAGGCTCTGCAATGATCCCCAGGACAGCGCGGTGCATGGCCTGCGTCTCCGAGGAGCTGCTCGAAGGCTTCAGCAGTTTGTCCAAGACCTGCAGCAGGATGTCCATGTCATTGTGATCCTCCCACGAATGCCCAATCAACCAACGCAAGCCTCCCACAAGAGACGGCAACAAGAAGGGCTCCAGGAGTAGTTCCAGCCCACTTTTGAATGTGCTCACAGTGAGCTGACTCGACTTGCAAGCCATCACGCTCTGCTCGAATAGAGCAGGCACGAGCTTGTAGAAGGCCTGAGGTGGGCACTGTCGCATGACATCGTCGCTGATCCCGCTAGTCTCGCCTTGATCATCGGTGGCGAAAAGGCCCTCTATCCACCTCCCCAATTGCTCATGTTGTTCTTGACTGAGCTCCGAGGGTGCAGTACTTGTCGAGGTCTCACCCAAGGTCTCGAAGACGAACAAGTCGATTCCAGCGAGTCCGAGCTCTTCCGAAGTCAGACCGTAGCGGTGGAGGACAGCCAGAGTGAAGAGGAGCACCGACGCGAACTCTTCGTATGCTGGTGTGAACTCGCTTTGGTCTGGATCGTGAACCCAGTCCTTCAGCAGCATACACAACGGGACGAGCAGGACAGCAGGCTGAGTATACTGCATGATGATATCCATGTTGCTGATGCGCTTGAGAAGGATGTTGCATGCGCTCTTGAGAGTCATCGTGTCCTTGTTCGCACAGAGGCCGCCAATGAGATCCACGATGCACAAGCATATGGCGCCGGCATTGCCTTGCATGCCCTGCAACTCGGCGGTGAGTCCTTCCAGTCGCCCAATATTGTTCATGCACTGGCTGAGCAAGCTCTCCTTCTTGTACTTCGTCACCTTCTGCAGACCCGAAGGAGGTTCTTGCAAGACCGACACGACTGCGCCCTCGGAGACCACTCCGTGGACTGCACATGCGTGCAGGAATTCAAATCTCGTGCGCTTCAGCGTTTCGGTCGCTTCCTGTGAGCCTGCGGTGATGGGCGGTATCGGATCCATGATGACTGACAAAAAAGCCGTCTGGATGCACGTCTCCAGTAGCACCTGACCCATGAACGAGCCCAGTGTGGCGAGCAGCAGCGGCACCTTGTTGCAGATGAAAGAGCGGATTATCCGGACATCGTGCGCATGGTCGTCGTGAAGGAGTGCGCCGGTGAGGACGTCGAAGCATGCGTGTAAGAGTTGCACCGTGAGCATCTGATTGTCACCATTGTACCGTGTTTGGAGGTAGCCCAGCATACTGAGATCGTCCGTCATGGGCCTGCCGCACAGACACGCACAGAGCCAGATGTAAAGACCGGCACGAGTATGCGCAGCTTTGACCTCACCCTGCGAGGTAAGAGCCACCAATATATCCCCCTGCGTGAAGATGGGACGGCCATCTGGTCCCAGCTCGACGAACGGCGGGGCTCTCGCCAGCGCCTGCAGCCGGCCATGCCATTGCGAGCCCATATACTGCAGCACGTGCATGTCGTAGTTCAGCATCTCCCGCACAATCATCGGTCGACGTTTCAGCCACCACGGCCGATTGGCTACGGCGCGGTAGCCTTGGTGGCCGAAGATGGACACCGTGAGCGCAGCCAGCGCCTCATAGGCGCCGTAGGTCAGCTCGTCCAGGGTGTGCAGACCGACGCTCTCCAGATGCGGGCTGTATTCCCGCTGGTAGACGACGTTCAGCCAGCGGGTCAGCGCGAATGTCGTCCGGTGCATGCGAGCGCCGAGGGCGGGCAGCGAGCCCGCCTGGTGCAGTTCGAACAGGAGCAAGAAAATGCGCTCCTCGCAGGACGGAAAGCCCGACGTGTCTCCCTTGGATTGGCTGGCCGTCTCATCTCCCACAAGCTTCGAGGTCGATAGTAGAGCTAGCAGCATGTCGCCGGTGCTCACAAGGCCCTCGCTAAGGAAGAGGCGGGCGTAAGTGAACAGCAGAGGATCATCGGAGCCCTGTCTGCCGGCCCGAAAACTTAAGAGCATACGAGCGATTGCTTCGCCGGGCAACGCATGCTCAAGCATTAGTTCGCGGAGTGGACTCTTGAGCTGATCGGCAGAGACGCGCCTCAAAAGCGCGTTGTTGATGGCGAGTCGCCATCGTTCCAGTGGCCCCTCTTCCCATGGCATGACGGCTAGGCGTTCTGGCTCAATGTCGTGTAGACTGTATCGAGGGCCGTTGTGTATCTAGTACATCGTTTAGAGCTTCCCAGGCCTCGTTTCCATTACTATCAGCTACCTGACTATGGTGATTCGCGATGCACAGAAAATGATGCACAAATGCGTTGCGGTAATCAAGCATTTACGTCTCAATATCAGCACACCCCAACCACCCGCCACAACAATGGCCTGCTCCAGTGAACGCGGGCAGGAAAGAGGCGACCAACGATGTAGTGAAGTACAACCACACGCACCTGCCGGACCCTGAGGCGCCAACACGCGCCAAGGCTTCCTAAATGCATGCAGTCTCGACAGGGGAGGAGGTAAGCATCGCACTCGATAACATCACAGCTACATGTGTGTAGCGTGTGGTGCGTGTAGGAATCACATCGCTGATACTCGAACACTCTTCCTCAGGATCCTCATAGTGACACCAGCCGTATCCGGCCCATATACAGGGCCCAAGTCAGGCCGGAGGAAACGAGCGAAACTACGGCCCATGCTTTTCAGTGCCCTTGGTGTTCAAGAACGCCCTGTCGCATGATCGCCGACAACAGTCCCTTGCGTGGTCATCATCATTCATACGTGCCGCCACCGCGCCAACCCGCACGAGTCGAACCCGTCTAGCCAATACTTTCGCGGTACTTCCGCTCGTCGTTCGCCACAATCACATCCTCCCCGGTGATGGCATAGTCCATCTTACTCTCATGGTGAGGGAAGAAGCGCATCAAGGCGTAGTAGAACAGACTCGCCGCGACGAAAGAGTATATGTACCCAATGGCGAAACTATTCTCGAGTCAGCTTGCCTGCTCGCCATTGCAACGACGGAGATCTTCAGGTACTCACAGGTGCTGCCCGCCCGGCGCGACAATCGGCTTGGGGATCGTCTGCTGCGACGTGACGATGCTGCTGATGAAGCCCGGGAGCGGGGGCGCTGAGCCCAGGATGAGCGCGACGGCGGAGCGCCAGTTGGTGCCGTAGCGCGCGGAGTAGCGGTAGATGCCCTGGAAGTTGTACATGTCGGGGACGGACACGTTCTTGCGGCGGGTGATGTAGTAGCTGTGAGCGAGTCAGTCTCGGGTCTTGATGTCTGACACATTGCCTTGGGAAGACTCGAGCGGCTGGCACTTACTCCGTCATGAGGATGCCCGTCATAGGGCCCAGGAAGATGGTATAGCCACCCAGGAACGCCAGAAACCGCTGGGACGAGGCGAGGATCTTCCACGGCACACACGCCCACGCGCCGATGAAGGCCGCGAGCAGCTGCCCGCGGCGGATGTTGATGTACTTGGGGCAGAAGCTGACGAGGTCGTTGGCGGCGCTGATGGAGTTGGCCGAGATGTTGATCCCCAGCGTGACGATCAGCAGGCCAATGGCGCCAAAGGCGGAGGCGGCGCGGCCGCCGTGCGAGCCGGAGCTGCTCCAGTCCTCGATGATGACGATGGGGTTCCAGATGACCTCGCCGTAGGCCTCTTGCGCCGCCGCGGCGGTGAAGATGCCGAGGAGACCGACGATGGCTGGAAGGGACGTTAGTAGTGCGAATCGTGGCGAGACGCTCGTGGGGGGAGGGAGGCTTACTGAAGATGACGGGGATCACTATGGCCTGGATATTCTGATCGCGCGGCTTCTTTGCGTATCTCGCGAAGTCGGCAATATTCAGACCCAGAGTGGCGTAGTTCCCGAGCACAGAGTTGAGGTCTTTCCACCTGTTAGCAGTGCAGTAGCAGCACTTGCGGTAGATCCCGACTTACTGGAGAAGAACGACCAAACCAATTTCGATCCCGTCGCCGTTGCCGCCCCCGTAATGACCTCGCTCCGGCTGATCGTCCCGCCAGCCTTATGTAGCGTCGAGCCAAACACCGCGAGGAACACGATCGGCGCGATGATCGACTTGAACATGAAGAAGTACTGGACTTTCGTGTAGGGTATGCAGAGGAAGGGCAGCTGCAGGAGGAAGTAGAGCACGAAGCCACACATGCCGGACGTCGTGATGCCCTGGTCCGCGGCGATGGTGTTGGGGATGCGGGCGAACTGCGGCCAGATGGCGGTGAGCAGGACGGCCATGCACTGTCCGCCGGTCACGGTCTGGACGCTGGAGGGCTGTCAGCACACGCAGGAAGAACGGAGGATGAATCGGAGACGTACCCGAGCCAGATTATGGCCAGCGCACAACGCGAAGCCACTACGAAGTAACTGAAGTAGTATCCGAATGGTACGCGTGCCAGCACCGGGAACGGCGTGTGCAACTAAACCGACACACACACATTAGCTCTCACCCTCCACTTCCCTTTCCCCTGAAGACACGACTCGGAAACTCACGGTAGCCCCAATCCGCCCATTAATCGTAATCACCCCGCCCATGACCGCGTTCCCCAGCACCAGCGCGCCAATCGCCATCCGCCAGTTCAACCCGCCATTGATCATCGACGACGCGACCTCCCAATTCGACACCGCCCAGCCGTCCGCCATCCAGTACGCGGC
>JAWDJV010000671.1:0-10806 GCA_033119285.1 Teratosphaeriaceae sp. CCFEE 6253
TCTTCGGCATCGCCAGCGACTTCGGCATCCACCTTGCGCTTGGCGATCTTTTCGCGCTTCAGCTTTGCGATGTTGGCGGGGTCCATTTTCCGTTCCATGGCTCGCTGGTTGGCTAGCTTCTTGCTGATCTTGTCGTCGGTCCACTCCATACCCAGGAGGCTGTTCATGGCGTCGAGCCTTCCGAGGAGAAACTTCCGGCTCGGCGTGCGAATGTTCTCCTTCTTCAACGTGGCGATGTAGCGGTCGAATTCCTGATCGGTGATTTTGCTGTCGCTGCACGCCAGGAACGGCCATGGCTTCTCGGCCGTGCCGTGCGCAATGATCGGGTACAGATCCGTCGTGAAGCGCTTGCCGTTGCTCGCCTCCATTTGATACGGCTTGCCTTCCACGAATCCTACGTGATGTCAGTACTCCTTCGGTGTTCAATGCACTGCACTTGACGTACTCTTGATTTGTGCCATACGATACTGATTGTTTCCAGTTTCTCGGTTGACCCCGATGCTGACCCGGACATAGCAGCCCATGACCGCATCCTCGAAGCCAGGAAAGAAGCAGATCTTTGCGAACGCGCTCCGCCCGATTCGGCAGCGCTCGAAGTCTGTCGTCTCCGCTGATGGCTCGTCGCGATGTCGGTGGTCTGATGATGGCTCAGCGGCCCACTCCACTTCTGACTCGCCGTCGGCATCGCGACCGGAACCAGCAGATGAAGGCGATCGGTCATCCTTGCGAGACTTCCCAGCTTCCTGTCTGCCACGCTCAGTCCCTTTAAGCTCTCGTGCCCTCTTGTAATCATCCAGAGCAGTCTTTGTCTTCTCGGCTTTGGGCCGCGTCCTTCGCCCTCCATCCTCAAGTTCCGCGGCTGCCGCCTTCCGCTTGTGCTTGTTGAGAGCTTGGGCACTGGCCAGCGCCTTCTTGAGCTGCATGTCTTGGTGTCGCTTGAGCTGCTGATTGGCGCGGTCTGCGAGGATGCCTTCGCGGTCGATCTCGGGCAAAGCGAGGAGGTCTTCGCGGTCCTGAGCAGACAGGTACTTTCCCTCAAGAGGGAACAACGGTGCATCTTCATCAAGTGGGGAGCCAGGCGCATCGATCTCGCCATCAGAAGCGTCCATGGCCCCGGAGCCAAGAGACTCGAGTTGTGAAGGAGAGCTAGACGCGTTATTTAGTCCTCGTGGTCACTAAACACGCTTCGACAATGAAAGGAAGTCTGTAAGGCTAACGCAGCCGCCGAGCCAGCACAGGCACGGCGGCTGGGTCCAGTCGTGTGGTTCCCGGGGGAAGCGGAAGAGGAGGCTGCACTCACCCATCATCCAGGTCGTCCGCGTCCTCGCTCTCCTGCTTTCGCGCCTTCTTCCGGCGCGCCTTGACTTTCTGTGCTACCCCCTTCAGCCGCCGAGGAGCTTCCTCGACCTTCTCCACGCTCTGCTTCGCTTCGACACTCGGCGAGCGCTCATCGAACGCCTGTGTCTGGTCGATCTCCTCTCCTTCATCGTCTGACTCCCCTCCCACCATGCCAAGGAGCTCAGCATCTAGCTCGTCGGCGGACATGGTCGCGCTAGGCCGTGTGCTGGTGCTGGATATGAAGGTGGCTCGCAAGTCGTATGGCTCGTGTGTGCGTGGTAGAGAGTTCTTTGTTGCAGTGTTGGTGCTTGGTGAAGGAGAAGTGTGCGGGACTTGACTCTGTGGCTGTTGCGCGATGCTGCTAGTGACGCGCTTGCAGACTCAACTGTCGGAGGGACAATAGGATCCGCGTTAGTATTTACATTGCCATCGCGCAGTGAGGTCCACGGAGGTCATCAGCGCGGCATCGCCGCCGCATCTTCCGCTGCCCTGGGGCCCCAAGTCTTGGCAGCGTTCTTCGCCATCTCCTGTCCAAAACTCACCCGTACATCCATGCCATGTACCTATACGTGTACATGTACATACACGTGTTCGACGCACAATCCGACAGGCACATTCCATCATCCCGTGCAAGACGTTGACGAAGCCTCACCAGTCGATACGCGGCTATGAACTATCGTTCAAAGCCTATGAGGTGGCCGACCCAGCCATGATCGCGTTTCCCATAGCTCATACAACCATAATGCTCTTGGAGCGTATCGGGGTGCTGGAATCTCGCCCATCGATCGATGGAAGTGTAGAACACCTCAGGGCCCGTCAAGAGACTGCCAGTGCAGGCGAAAATTCGCAGTCAAATCCAAAGGGGCCCTTGCCAGACCGACAATGTCTCCTGTTTCCGCCGCTTCTCCACGGCTGTCCGACGGCGCAACGAGCAGCTCAATCGGACTTCTGACAGCCATGTGCTCCAGTGACGGATTGGTGCTGGTGAGCATGGCGAAAGGGCACATGTACAGCCGCGTGTAAGCAGTCCTTTGGGTGTCCTGTCTCTTCGGTCAGACTCTCTCCATTACATCTACCAGTATCTGCGTTTGACAAGGTCAGATTGCTTGCGAGATCTCTCTGAACCGCAACTAAGGCAAGGACCATCACACAAAACAGTTGACGAGCCCACATTCGAGCCATGGCCAGAGTGGCAGAGGACAGAAGAAGCTCAGACCGGATGAGCTGGGCTACCAATGTCGCCTCGGCCCTGGACAGCATCGCTGAGGGCACCAATCACCCTGCGCGCATGGACTCGAGTCACCTCTACGTTCGGGGCCCTGAAGACAGTCTGCATTCGACAGCCACCGAACAGAAGGCACCTGCTGTGTTGAAGGACAGGCAGCCAGTCCCTGCACACGGCCGACCTCTGCCACCTCTTCCACGATCGTCATGGTACACTATGCCTGGTAGCGTGGACTCTGACAGAGACTCAACGGTCTCCCAGATTCTCGAAGTACGATATCCGCCACGTCGTCCTCGATCTGTGCTCAGCAGGATTTCACTGACGCCCAGCGATGTACCGTACCCAGCCGGGCTTTTCACGAGTGATGGCGCCATGGACATGGCCAAAGCTGAACGAGTACTGGGTATCAGCAAGCAGCCGCAGCCACAAATGATTGACCCAGCCAAGCCGCATTCGGAGATCTACACTGTGGTAGGCTGGCCTGCTGACTTTCGGACCGGCCTACCCTCATGCAAGAATGACCTTCCCGCAGTCCCGTTGGACCCCCTCAATGGCCGCACGGCATGGCTTCATAGTCTGACCGGCGCGTTGATTGTGTTCACTTGCTGGGGCATGGCGCTGAGCTTTGGACTGTTCCAAGCGTACTTCGAGACATACTACCTACCTCATGGCACGTCATCAAGCGCTATCTCGTGGATCGGAAGCACCCAAGTCGCACTAGTCTTCGGGCTTGGTGCGCCTGTTGGCCGGCTCGTGGATCGAGGCTACTTCCGATTGGTATTCCACACTGGCAGCGTCGTAATGCTCGTTGGTATCTTCTGCACGGCCTGGTGCAAGACGCTCTGGAGTCTCTGGCTCGTCATGGGCCTGGTCACCGGCCTGGGCATGGGGATGGTGTTCAGTGCTGGGATCGTGGCCCTCATGGGGTGGTTCGACGAAAAGAAGCTCGGCGCGGCCATGGGCATCGGAGCGGCGGGAAGCTGTGTCGGCGGCATTGTATACATCATAATAGCCCGGCATTTCCTGCCAACTCACGGCTTTCCTACCACCATGCGGATTTTGGGCGGAGTGGCAACTGCAGCTCTGATACCGCCCAACCTGGTCTTCCGAGTACGTGGGCAGCATCATCGCTCCAGACGAGGCAAGGCTGACAGCACGGTGGATCAACGCACATTCACGAACCCAGCATATCTACTTGCTGCGGCTGGCATGTTCTGCACCTTCGCTGGCGTGTATTTTGGCTTCGTGTACATGGTGCTCTTTGCGTCAACACAGCTCAAGCTGTCCAACACCGGGTCGACCAATCTGTTGATCTTCATGCTCGCCGCCAACCTACCCGGCCGCTTTCTGCCGGCGCTGATCTCGGACAAGTGTATCGGGCCGCTGAACACGATCATACCAAGCATCTTCTTGTCAGCAGGATGCATTGGGCTATGGATGGCGCTGGGAGAAGGCAGCAATGCCAGAGGGGCATTGACAGTAGTGGCCTCCTTTTACGGTTTCGTGAGCGCCGGCATACAAGTCCTGTACGCTCCTACTGTGGCGGCCATGTGCCTGGAGCCGGCAGCAGAGCCTGGCCTACCATTCTCGGGGAACGATGCTGCGCGAGCCGCCAGTGATCGTATGGGACTCAAGACTGGTGTGATATTCGCTTTCATTGGGGTGGCATCCTTGATCGGGACACCGATCGGAGGTGCACTGATCCAGTATCGGGTCACGAGGGGCATGGCACGGCCTTATCTAGGGGCGCAGATCTTTGCGATGTGCAGCCTGCTGCTTGGTGGGTGTCTGCTGTTGGCGAGCCGAGTGGTTAGAGTGGGATGGGATGATAGGAGGGCCTGATGCGCTCCACACGAGACACCATGAGCCGCTCACATATGGAAAGGTACCCTGCATACAGCATCACGCCTTGAGCTCTTCCTGCTACGAGCTCAGGTCCCAACGATCCCGAAGTGTGCCAGTCTGCCTGAGACCCGTCCCTGACCTCGATGTGGACATCTGAACTCCGCGCCCACTGCACTCTAGCCGCTGTTCTTATCGACCTCATCGGCCCTATCGACTGCCTCGACTTGGCGCAGCACACTCTGCAGTGCGCCCTCTGCCTTCTCCAGTTACCGTACAGCCAAGTCGTGATTCATAGCTCTCCGAACCTCAAGCACGGCTTCCGTCACGCCATCGCTGTCGGTCTGGGTCAACGCTCCGGCAGGCATGTCAGCCAGTTCGCAGTCGATGATATCCTGGGTCCAGCCCGCTCTGAAGGTGATCGCCTTCGCTCTCACGAGACGTTCGGTGGAGTAATGCTCGCGTTTGTGGCGTTGAATTAGAGCGAACTTTGCCCCTTGCATTGTAATCAGGTCTAGTCTCTCCACTTTGGCGAACAGAGACTGCTTGGCACTCGTGAGGCGGTTGGCGCGAGCGAGCAGAGCTTGAGCACTTTCGAAGCATTGGAGGGATCTGGGCGAGATCTGGCTCCCGCTGCCTAACTGCCTGGCCACAAGCCGCTCCGCGTACGTTGCCATTCAGACCTTTCGGGCGTATATGGCCTCCTCCTCGGCCGTGAACGGTCTTCTCTCCGACTCGAGGGCCGCCGGCACTCGAGGCATGGTACTGTCCTCACTCCACTCGCGGATTCTGTGGCCGGAATGTTTGCCCCCTTCCTCTCCGTGTTCGATACGGCAGCTCGCGTTGAAGAACAGAGGTTCACTGACGAAGCAGTCATGGCAGTAGAAGACCTCTTTCACGTCCCTTTCTTTGCTGTAGAGCGCCGCATATGTCGCATCGTCCGCCGGGCAGGCCTGCTGTCTTCCACTCGCTGTTGTTCATGGCGAGATCGTGCAAAAGAGTTCAAGCTCGGTGAATCCACGGCTGGCGACGGGTAGCCTTTTGCAGTGCACTGCGTTTGCTGGCGATCTTGGTCCATCTTACCCATCTCTTGGAGATCTTTGCAGCGGACAAGGCACCTCTAAAATGCGCATGGTGTCAATGTTCAACCCTTTGTGCTCTTGAAGCAAAGCCTCTGGGGAGGAGCGTACTGTGGTGTCAGAGAGTGGTCATGGCAGGGACCCCTTACATGTACAATGTCACACACACCAAAGGCAGGATCAGTCGTGAGGGTGCGCAAGGCTCGCCAGCTCGCCGTCAGCTCTTTGGGCGTGCGCGAGGTCTGTGCTGATGATGGCGTTTTGGCATGATCATTGTTGCGAGTACGCTGGGCAATGGTGAACGTTGTTGGTCGGATCGCTCCCGACCGTTCTCGTTGCACACTGCCTACTCTTACACCTGGGCCATGCTATGCCGGCCGCGCGTGAAACCATCCTGCTGCGCCACGCGCCGGTCCCTATCTCCTAGCAAGCGCACCATTCGGCCCAGAGCCCATATTCTGGAATACAACCTTGAATCCGTTCTTCAACGCCCGCATATCCGGATACTTGTTGCCCTTCATCTCAAAGGCATTCGGGATCACCTTCACCGGCCATACACTGGTCGGAGCGCTTTGTCCGGGCTTGAAGCAGAGGTTGAAGTAGCCTGGGAACTTCGGGTTGAGGCAGAAGGCGTACATGCTGCGCCGCGGGTTTGCCTCGGTGTAGGTGGTGAGCCACGCTTCTGCAGACAAGGTCAGTACATCTCATACGTAGCACACCAAGCTCAATCGTACCTGTCTGTTTCTGCGAGCCGGACTGATAGCGCTCGTCGCCCATCATCTCCTCAACCTTCCGCGCCATGGCCCGTACGTGACCAACGATCAGCTCGTCCAAGTCGCTGTACGTCCACCCCTTCCCCTGCCCACCACCGCCTATCCTCAGCACTCTGCCCACACTGAACTCATTCTCCTTGTCCAGCTCCAGCACGTCAATGTGGTGATACACACCTTCGTGCACCTTCCACGTGACAGCTAGATGATCTGGCCCCTTTGAGCTCGGTCGAATCACACAGTCGCCCCGGGGCCTCGTGCCCAGGTACTCTACCGCCTGCGCGCCACTGAACGGTTGGAAGAGAGGATGCTTGATGACCCTCTGTGCCCGTCCACTCACAGGATCGACGGCCTTCCTCGCCTCCTTCTGGTCTCTGCCCTCAAGCTCATCGTCCCACTCATCCATGTCGTGATCGTCCAGGTGCCGCTTGAACGGCTTCCTCATTTCGACCTCCCTCAGCGTCAACTCCGCTTCCAGCATCTTGCGATTGAGATACTTGACTTTGGCCCGCACAGTCTGATGCAACGTCCAGACGTTCCGCGCCTCACGTTGCTCACGGTACACATCTTCCGGGAACTCGGTGTCCGCGATCGTGCCGGTGACGCCGCAATCGAGCTTGACCTCAATGTGGTCCCCAAAGGTGCGCTTGACGGAGACGGGTATGATCATGCCTTCTTGCAGGCTGTCGCGCGTCTCTCCTGTAAGCTGCGTGAAGGTCTGGTCTGACGAGAGGTAATTGAAGTTGTGGCGGAGCTCTTCAAAAGCATTCTGCAGCTCGGCGCGGATGGTCTCGAGAGTGGCTCGTTTTCGCTGGTGCATCTGCTGCTCGAGCTGCAGGGCGTATTGGTCCAGCACGAGGTCGTTCACCCGCTCTTGCTGCTCATCCTTGATGAGCTTCCTGACCACACCGCTGGGGCCATTCTCGTCGACCTCCCCTTTTACGTCCTCTTCGTCCATCTCAAGGGCGTCGGCAGCGATCTTGCGCGCTAGGTCGTAGTCTTCGGGGTGTATCCGGGTGTTGTCCAGAGGATCCGCTTCAGGCCCATCAGCTTCGACGTCGTTGTATTCCACATAGATGAAGCTCGCGCAGTTTGTCCAGACAGTCGGGCTGACAGCCTGTCGAATCTGTCTGTCGACGTCACCAACCAGGTCCACTCGACTGACCACTTCTCCGCCGTTGCCGTTGATCACCTTGACCATCTGCGCCGCCTTCCTTTGCCCCAAGCCGCAGACGTACTGCAGCAGGTTGCCAGTGTAGGTGTCCTGGACTGCAGCATTGATATCAACGCCGACGAGATTGACCATGTCCACCATGCTCGTCTCGAGATACTTCAACAGCTTCGCCTCCGGGATCAAGTGCTGGCTCGGGTCAAAGCTGATCGAGACGACGTCTTTGCCCAGACTGGCATACTCCTTCATTGGATCTTGCATATACCTCGCCAAGGCAACGCAATACCTGGTCAAAGGCGGCATGGTCGGGAACTCTGCCTTGGCACGCTTGCTGGTCTGGTACAACCGCGCGACCTCATCATTGACGATGACGACATCCAGCGGATCCTCGCGCTCGCGGTCCTCGTCGGGGTCTTCGTACGGTGCTCCCATGAGGCGATGATCCTGGATGATGGTCTTCAAGTCCTTGTACAGGTTGCGTGTCTCGACAGACCAGCCAGAGACGGCGATGACGTCCGGCTTACGGCGGCCCACAAGCTCGACGAAGGCGGCAACGTCCTTGCCATCCTCAATGAACTTTTCCGGGTTGCCAGGGCGCAGCTCCGTAAACTTGCCATTCTCCTGCACGCGGCCGCTCTCTTCCATGTACGCCCAGCACACCGCATCTCCCCGATTACCGGCCCCATTGGATAGCGCCAGCACGCGGGGAATGGTTCCCAAGATCATGCCCATTGGCCGGTACGCGGCCTGATCCAGCTTCTCGTTGTAAGTCTTGCGACACTCCAACCCGATCCTGTTCTCACACTCATTCTTGATCGTGTCTTTCACTCCCCTCGCGATGAGCTTATGCAGCTTACCAAGAGCCGTGTTCATGCACTCTTTGCGCAGCGAATTCCACGCGTCTGCTACCTCGGAGAAACTGTCGCTCTCGATCGCGCGATAGAGATCTCCCTTGATGCTCTTCTCTCGCGGCAAACGGACGAGGATCTCCACCAACCCTTCGCTCTCCGCTTTCAGCATCTTCAAGAAAAGCTCGGGCTGCCCGAAGATGGTCGTGATCTTCTGATTGCGGAGGTACTTGAACTCGTAGTAAGGATGATCTTCGTCAATTTGTTTCATGCCCTTTTCCGTGCGATGGACGTCGAAGACAAGCTGTTCGTAGTAGGCCTTGCGAAGCCAACTCCGGATGCGTGGACTCATGAGCACCTCCTCGACGAACATAGCTTTGCTGGCTGTGAGGACATCCTCGCCAGTACGGTACTCCGGGTCCTGGACAAGAGTATCGGCCAGGTCGTCCGGACGCTTGTCAGAGTCCTCGGTGTACGTCCGATTCCCATTCTTCTCGGCATTCTGGGCGATAGCATCTGCGGTGATACCGAAAGCACGTACAAGATGATACGCAGGCCCGGCGCGGACCTTGTCCCATACGCTGCGCGTACCTCGCGCTCGCTTCTGAGTGCCGTTGGCATCCGCCTGCTCGACGTTGAGCTCCCTCAACTGCTGTGAGTACTGGAAGTTGAGGTAGTCTTGGATATCTTGTAGATCGTCGATATTCGTGGCCTTCGGGATCAGATCATCGAATACCGGGTCGTTGAATTCAGGCAGCAGGTCCTTCAGTGTCTCCAGACCCCTGTGGATGGCATTCCGCTTCTCCTCAAACGTGCGGAACTTCAGGTCATACTCCATAATGGCCCACAGATCATCCTGGGCCAACAGCTTATCTGCAATGACCGTGTACTCCGGCGCATTCGGATCATTCGGGTCTGGGCTGGCAGGCACTTGCTCGGAGTGAATTAGGAAGTCTTTCCGGTTCTGGAAGATGAATGGCGGCTCGAAATTGTCAACGTTCATGAAGTGCAGCACGTGCTTGACGCAAGCCTCAAAGTGCTCACGCATGCCTGGCTTCAGGCCGCGCTTTTGCGGGAACATGTAGGTCGTGATCCAAGCTGCTTCTTCAGCCTGGCGCGCTTCCGTTTCCTCTTCCGAGAGTTCCTTGGTGTCTCTGTATGGCTCACGGGCGATTTGGAAGCGCTCGGGCACATCGGTCATGCGGATGACGTTGTCCCTTTCGGTCAGCATCCTCTCAAACAGTTGAGACGGCTCGAAGACATCCTTCAGCTCCAGTGGCTTGTCCGGGTCCACAGCGTCCTCGTTGTTCTCCTGTTCCGCGTCAAGCGCCCAGCCAAATTCGTCGCCCTCGCCGAAAGCGAGGTGCATGTCTTCGAGCGTCTTCTCGTCCAGCCCAGAATCCTTGAGAGTCTGCAGCTCCGTGTAGCCGCCCTTGCTCGGCGCACGAATGCCCAAGTCATCGTCAATGACACCCTGCTCCTCATCAGGAAACTCGTCCTGCTCAATGAAGCCTTCGAGATCATCGTCCGGGTAGCCGTCCGCACGCGCTCGCGCCCCGGTTGCGCCTTCCGCACCCTCTTCGTCATCAGAGAAGATGGCCTCAACTCCACGCGTCTCGCTCGCCAGGCGCTCTTCCCGATGGCCACGCTTCAGACGCTTGTACTTGCTGCTCTGCTGGGTCTGGGTCCGGCCATCATCCGGCTGCGTCGCCCCGATCAACTCCAAGTCCTCTTCGTCGAGGTTCTCATCTTCTACCTCCTTCTCCTCCCGCCTCCGCTTCCGCTTCTCGCGCCGGCGCTCCTTCGCCTCCCCGTCTTCCTCATCCTCATCCACGATGAAGCCCTCGCGAACCCGGCGCGCCTCTTCTTCATCATCGTCGTCGTCCTCTTCGCTGGAATCGCCGGGGTCGCCATTGCGAGCTCTGCTCTTGCGGGATCTGCCAAGCGACTCGCCCGTCTCCTCATCGATATCCTCCTCCTCTTCTTCATCACTGCTAACCACAGCTGTTCGATCGAAGAAGTCGTCCATCGTCGGACCGCGAGCTGCAAGCAAGGAGTTTCGGTAACGCCAGTGATGGTAGCACGTTCAACCAGTGCGCGGATATCTTGTCGCACGACGACAGGTTTCGACGAAGCGGAATGGCACGGCCGAATGTGTTGATTGCGGGTCTGGACGCGGAGGTGAAATGTATGTGCTCAAGACAGATCGCGGTACACGACTCCATGTCCCAAGAATCTTGGACGCTTGGGCCACATGTCGCTTTCGCGCTAACAATGCGGGCACTGCCGCCGCTAGACAAGGTCTGGTGATTTGGGCGATGGTTCGATACAAAGCAGCACAGTCACGACAGAAGCCTCATTGGAGTGGAAAAGGAGATTAGGACGGACGGTAGCATGCTCTATATCGTGTCTCTCTGATCGACTGACACGTGCACCGCAACGACCGTTCATCGGATGTCGCTAGCCTCAGCCTACTCTCGCTCGCAAAGCCCAGGCGATCCTCGTATCGTGCATCAGCGTGCCCTTATGCCTC
>JAWDJV010000672.1:0-10795 GCA_033119285.1 Teratosphaeriaceae sp. CCFEE 6253
GCCGGGAGTAGGACGCGGATTGCGCGGCGCGGTGGCAGGTCTCCAGGATGAAGTCCGTGAGGATCTCATCGAGGGTTGTGAGGGTGGTGGGGAGGGGAGGGGCCGTGTCGCCGAAGCCGTGCAGGAGGGCGTGCAGGTCCGCGGGGGTGAATTGGAGGGGGCCCCGGGCGCGGGGGCGCGGGGGGCGGTCGGCCATGGTCTGGATTTGAGAGGGTCTAGGTGGTGTGGGCACGAGATGTGGTGAAGTTGTGGCCGAGCTAGATCAGTGGTTGGGTGTTGGGAGTGTTGATTGCGAGCGGAGCCTCCCCGGCTGCTGCGACTTTGATGCGGCTTGCTAGCTCCGCGAACCTCTCGCGGCGCTCATGGCGCGAGTCGAGGTGGTGTTGCTTGACTAAGTCGGGAGTAATGGAGATGTGTTCGACGAAACGCCCGCAGATGCCTGTCACATGCAAATCGCTGAACTCTGCCTCAGGCCACAAACCCTCCCGTACCTTACGTTCACTTCACTTTCTGCCAAATGTCCAATTCACGCAGACACGGAACACACTCTCCTCAGCTTCCCATTCGGTTACACATTCGATTGACACGTCTCGACCGTCCAGGCACAGGCACTGCCAGCAAATCTCCCCGCGCCTAAGGCGAGATCATGTTCGGCATCCTCAAATTCCAGACCTTTCTCCTCGTCGTGCTGCTCTTCATCTGCTCCTGCACCTACCTGCACGGCGTCTTCCCGGCCTGGCTGGACCGGAATAAGTCTGGGTGCGTAGTCCGCCTTCTAAACAGACGATCCTCCCGTTCCACAAGATCTCGTACATTGGCTGACTTGGTCGATCAGCCCTCTCGGAACATTCTGGCGCGCAGCGCGGATAGGGGAGAGACTTAGTCCATATGTCAGTCTTTGCTGCATGATCATGGCGGTATGTGCCCGGTGTCTCATTGTCCATGGGATGAGTGGCTGACAGTTCGCTAGGTGAGCTTGATGATTGGCGTGTAATCGCCTGAGGAACTTTGCTGTGGGCTTAGCGAAGGTGTACTGGAGTCCAAAGAGTCGTGGTCGTCCTCGTGATGAACACTGGAGAAGCCGACGAGCTTTGCGCGATCTACTACCGATGGTCTCCGTCGCCCAATCTCTCGATTTACCGCTGCAGCGCGGTTTTGTACACCGAGATGACGGGTCTGGAATTCGCGACACGGATCCCCACGAGACTTATGTGTAGCCAATATGCCTGCAAGGCCTAGGACGTTCCAGTCATGCACAGACGCCAATACAGCACAGCCTTCGCTGGCCCACAGGCAGTCATGGCAGGACAGTGCGCTGCAAAGCATAGCATCGATGTCTGGCTGTCGGACAATCAGATACACAAATGATCGGATCCCGGTGCCTTCGTCAGGCAAGCAGGACGAGAAACAGGAGCACGTGGAATCACGAACGGCGGAGCTTCGCGGTGTTCTTCTCACATGGTGAGATAGAAAACAGTCGTTTCACCTGGTGTCTCCGCACGCCACGCGATCCCTTGGGCTGCAAGGGCTAATTTTCCGCGGACCTGGCCGCTAAGGCGATGTTCATATTATCAAAGCCGTTTGTTTACAGGCCAGCCTTTGGACCTGCATAACAATGCGAGAGAGCGCGCTCTCTAGCTCCTGGCTCTGCTGCGAATATCCGAGTCCCGTACCTCGAAAGTGGTATCGTCGACATCCCGGGCATGTTGCAACACTTGGACAATCCCAATCTCGCAGCGCACTGGCTCCCGCAAACGCCACGGGCGCAGTAGAGGGCGAGGACGCTTAGCCGCAGGTTGTTCATGAAGTGGTCTGAGCAAACGGTGTGGCTGGGCCTTGATGATTCCGCATCCGCTGTCTCATGAACTCGTTCCGGTCGTCTCCTTTGAACTCTCGTTCCGCTCCACCAGCTCCCCCACACCCAACTGCCTCCCAACCCTGACCTTCCGCTTCCTTTCCCTCTTCTTCTCCGCCGCTGCCTCCCCCTCACCATCGCCCGCCTTCCCAGCACTGCCTACCTCCCCGCCCTCGTCCTTCCCCACCGTCCCCTCATCCTCATCCGACTCCTCATCCAGCGCCTCTTCCCGCAGATATGCGAGCTCCATCTTCATACTGAACGCGTCCTCCCCATCGGCATAGTACTTCGCTTCCGTCCCACCGACCGTAAAACCCAATGTATCCCTGTACAGTGACAGCGCGGCGATGTTGGAGACGCGGACGTGCAGGGACACGTATTGCGCGGCGTAGGTCTCGTACATGGCTCGTTCTGCTCAGTGCGATCTGTCAGTCCGCGAACGTCAGTGTGCACAAAGGGTTGCAGGACATACGGCTCTGTCGCATCAGCTTCTCGGCCAGACCCAGCCGCCGATGTGTCCGCATCACGCTGAGCGAGGTGATGTGCCCGTGCTGGATCCCGTCCGCGGGGTCCTCTTCCATCTTCGCCAGGACGTAGCCGACGATTTTGGGGGCATCGTAGGGCGTCTTCTTTGGTCGGGAGACCTGTAGATGGTCAATCGACAGTGTCGCGAAGTCGGGGACATCGCTAGCTTACGTCTACTGCGACATAGCTAAGCTGCGGCCAGCTCAGGGCGTGGTAGAGGTAGTATTTGCAAAAGTAGTTCTCGGGGAGGTTGGTGATGTTGGTTTGTTGGACGTGGGGGATATCTGACGGGCGGAGGACTCGGATGTCCATGGTTGAGTGGTGCAGAGGGGAGCTGGTCGTGAAATCGTGCGATATCAACCTCGAGGACGTCCTGTCCGAGAGTGGACGTCCATGTTCACGGCCTGAGGCACACACAGACTGGCATTCACATGCGCGTTGGAGACAAAGCACGGATCCTACGAGGTGCGTGTGGCTCCAGCAAACACATTGCGAGGCAGGCACAAGCATTCATGAAGTCCTCACACCCGCAGACCTTCCTCTCCAATGTACGAGTCCGCTGCCAACAAGGCTTACACCAGATATCACCGCTTCATTCTGCACATAGCGGCACGAGATGGCAGCTACACCAGATCCGCATGGCACCTCAACAAGACAAGTACGCACGATGCATATCCTGACGCCGCGACTCGACTCGCGTTCTCCAAGCCCTCTCTCTCTACGACAGCCTCACTCTGCAAACGATGCCCACAGTGATGACGACGAATCGTCGCCGGTCGACTGGAATCGGCTAGCCAGCGCGCACAAGCGCGGCAAGTTACCGCAGCATCTGCGCGCGAATCTGCTCGGCGAGTCTCTGCCCGACCACATGGTACAATTTCTCCTGCTCCCCCTCAGCGCGCAGCCGGGTCCGAGGGAGGCAGCGGCGAAAGTTCTTGCGATCAAGTACTACGATCCCGAGACCGGGAAGCTCGATCTGCGAAAGACGAGGTTCTTCCATCGCGGCGCGGAGCTCTTGCTGGAGCAGGTTGAGGCTGAGGAGGCGCGCGCGAAGGCGATATTGGATGCTGAGGGTGCGCTTGAGAGCCAGAGCCTCCCGTCGACGAGCACGTCGAGTCGCCGACACAGGGCCGAATCCCAGCTATGACGAGAGCACGTTACCCTCCCCATCACTCCGGCGGATCTGAAGAGGGACCTCTTCGTTATGGAAGTCGATGACCCGCAGGATCCAGGTACGCCCACTCCACGCAGAGCGGTTGCTGTCAGTGTCATGAGCCTCACGAGTTCAGGCGGCTGATGTGCTAAGCGCAGAGGTCCCTGGCGTCCGGATGATCAATGATCGTCCTACCTTCTTCCAAGCTGCGGTGCGAGACGCAGCTGGTGAGAGCTACAGTAAGCGTCAAAGGATCTCGGTACCGTACAGCAATGTGCTGGAGCACCGCGCCAAAACTCGTGTCAACGGTATTCGGACTCACCCGCTTCGACGCTTGTAAGAAGCGCGCGCGTTCAAGCGGTATTGTGGACTGCAAGATCTGTGAATTACGGAGAGGGTCATCCAGCGCAGCTCGGCCTCGAGGCTCTTCATGCTGGGCATGGGAGGCTGATGCTTGGATACGATACCATGGCACCTGCTTGGTGCAAAGCGCGATTGACTTCGCGATCATGTTGCTGCTGCATGGGCATCCATATCGTAGTGTGGGCGGGCACGTGGAAGTCATCAGAACATCGGCTCGGCCTGCTTGATGTGTGACTTTGAGGGAGGCTTCTCTCAGCCCTACGTCGTGTCGATAGTCAATCCCCCCCGGAGTGTGAGGAAATGAAGTTTGAGAGAGCTGCCACTGTCACATGTGAAGTGGCCCTTCGCCGCTAACCCCGCCCCTGCATTCAACCTTGCCGCCATGCGCGACCATGTCACGTCGGCGGCCGCACACCCATCAGCCCGGACGCCTGTCGCGGCCACCTTCCGCTGCCGTACCTGCGCCAACACGACGGCTGTGCTGCAAGTCCCCTGCGCGGTGCATGCGAGGCACTCCGAGACCCCCACCAACGCAAGGAAGGAAGGTGCCGACGGACTGGATCTGGCTATGAGCGGCAACCCCGGTCTCTTCAGTCGGTTCTCCACTCGCAAGCAGCAGGTGCTGGAGATACAGCGCGGCGACAGCGCGCAGGAGCGCTTCAGCAACAGTCCGCCACTGGAAGGGCCGGCATCGGGGGACGGGGAGCGGGACCGCAGCAGCAAACAACTCCACGCTCACCGGCGCGAGAGCAGCATCTTGAGCTTGCCGAGCAGTGTCACGGATCTGGGACACAACGTCAGGCGGAGTGTGTCGCTGCGATCGCATCGGACACAGCACAGCACGTCAAGCATTGGCCATAGACCGCGCTATCCGTCGTCCGGCAATCTCCTCTCCAAGACACCGCCTACAACGTCGCCAGTGGCGTCGCCAGTCGAGGCAGGCCAGTCCGACACCGCACCCGAGGACGTTGACGAGCCGACCATCACTCAGCGACCGCCCAGGTCACGCGGCAAGCTGTCGATCTCCGCGCGATCGCTCTCTCAGCGATTCAAGAGTACAGATACGCTGGGGCTGCCCAGCGACACACCCAACCCACGAGCGCCGCCAACAGTACAGAGGCCACCGCTGCCCGTCGCGGCTGGTGTGCCTCCCAAGCCGACGAACCCCATGTTGGCGCAACCCACCTTGCCCGTCCGCCTGCCACCGGACCGTCCGGGCGTTGTGTCCCAAGCTAGCTTCGTACGGGACGCTCACAGCTCGCACAGCCATAGCAATGGCGCACCCTTGCAACCGAGTGCCTCAGTTGCGACGATACCAAGCGGTCAGAACCCGAACACCATCTACCGGAGCATCTTCGAGACGTCGCAAAAGCGCATGGCGACTATAGACTACCTGCGCAAAGTACACGAGGGCAACCTCTTCTACTTCAGCACGTTGCACTATACGCCATCGTCGCTTCAATCGACCCTCCCATCAATGCATCCGCACAAGTTGGGCAGGCGGGCGACGAACCACCTGGCGCTTGGGTACAGTCTACCGCTGCTTCTGGACCTCAATTCCAGCTCGCCACTAGAGTATCTAAAGGCTTTGACCGCACTGCTTCAGGAGTTCGAGACGTACTCCGGCTTGGAGACCGGCGGCGGCAGCTTGAGCCGCGCCAAGATGGGCCAGATGTTCAAGACAGGCATGGGTCTCGGCAATCGCTCGGGCATGCGCTCGGGCAGAAGGACCAGCGCAGCGACTGACAGCATTGCCTTCGATGCCTCGAAAGCCGGCCTGCTGAACCTCCCGGGGCAAGCAGGCGGGGACGGGGGCAGCAGTCCACTGGACACCTCCCCCGTCCACAGCGGCCACGACTTCCACCACCTCCTCACCCCGCACCTGCCCTTCGACCCGGACTTCAACACCACCTTCGCCACCCTCTGCGACACCCTCATCGAGACGTACGACAACCTCCTCCGCCTGATCCCCGGCCCGGAAGCCTGCACGACGTCTATCGGCGAAGTCTTCGCGAAGGCGGACAAGGCGGTGCGGAAGATCCTGGTCGCGAACGTGCTGCGCGAGTTCGAGGACGGCACGCGGCAGGGCGTCAAGACGGAGGTCGCGGGCCTGGGCCGCCTGGTCCTGGGCGGGCTCATGTAGGATGTGGGCCAGCACAGGGCGGGCGGCGCGGAGCCGCTGCTGATGAACTTTACGGCGTTTGGGCTGTGAGTGAGGGGGCCTGGCGTATGGGAAGTTGTGACGATTTGAGATACCCACTGCATTGGGGGGAGCTGGGAGGGGGGCTCAGAGATGATGTGGAAATGCGAAATGTCTTGGCCATGTCATCTCCCGCTCTACTATGCCTGCTCGGAGTTCGCTGTTCGTCGCATAGCAACAATATCACGCTCACCGTGAGCTCCGCAGCGCCCCCCTTAAGCCGCCCCGATCTCGGTCGGCTACGATCGGCTCACTAAGCCGGATCCTCCAAAATTCACGGACGCCTCGTTTACGTTCCTGCATTTGCGACGTGCCACGAACAGAATCGTTGCAGAAAAGTTCCGTCTGTAGACATAGCAGTGCTGCCATTGGTCTCGTGCCGTGCCGCGTGTGTGCCACCGATGGGGTTGGGACTCGGAATGCTCCTGCTCACGCCCCATTCACAGGCAGGGCGATAAGAGTCATTGCTTGACCGCTTGCCTATAAGTGCACGCCCTTCTACATTTCTGTGACTGCTATTGCAAACACTCGCCTTTACCCACGACACCCACCCACCGAAACACTCCCGCACGCAATACAATGGGTGTCGACAAATTCGTGAACTAGGCTTCGTCTCAACCATCGGCACAACCTGAATCCACTCATCGTGACGCACGAAATTTGTTTCGATCCCGTCGAGACCATTTCCACGCCTGCTCTCGCACCTCCACTACACACCGCCATGGCACCAGCATTCGCCACCCCGGAGGCCTCCGGAACGACGACGCCCACGACCACCACCGCCTCCAAACTCACAGAGGCCGGCATCAAACATGCCTCCGCAAACAGCAACGGGCAAACGGGCTCGCTCGCGCCCCTGGACGCCGGGTCCATGACCACCACGCTCACAACTTCGCCACGACCAGTCCCCGAATGGAACGGCGCGGCGGCCCGCGAGCAGAAAACCATGACGGACCACATGGTGACCGCGCGCTGGACCGTCGAGCACGGCTGGGACGCGCCCGAGCTGAAACCCTACGGTCCGCTGTCCATCATGCCCAGCGCGTCGGTGCTGCACTACGCGACGGAGTGCTTCGAGGGGCTCAAACTCTACCGCGGCTACGACGGCCGGCTGCGCCTGTTTCGCGTCTCGCGCAACTGCGCGCGGATGGGCTGGTCGGCGTCGCGGATCGCGCTGCCGGACTTCGACCCCGCCGAGCTGGAGAAGCTGATCGTGGCGCTCTGCGCGCAGGACGGGCCGAAGTGGCTGCCCCGGGACCGCGCGGGCTGCTTTCTGTATATCCGCCCGACGATGATCGGGACGGATGCCGCGCTGGGCGTGCAGCGGCCGAAAGAGGCGCTGCTGTATGTCATCATGTCGTGCTTCCCCGATATGTCCAAGACGCTCGCCACGCCGGCGCCGCCGGCGATGCAGGGGGAGGCGGATGGCGGGCCCGCGAAGGGCAACGAGGGTCTGCGGCTGGTCGCCTCCAGCGAGGACACGATCCGCGCCTGGCCCGGCGGGTTCGGGTACGCCAAGGTCGGGGCCAATTACGGCCCTTCGCTCGTCGCGCAGGGCGAGGCGAAGGCGAAGGGCTTCGACCAGGTGCTCTGGCTGTTCGGCAGCGACGACTACGTCACGGAGGCCGGCGCGAGCAACTTCTTCGTTGTCGTGCGGGAGAAGGAGACGGGCAGGCTGCAGCTCATCACGGCGCCGCTGGAGGAGCGCATGATCCTGGAGGGCGTCACGCGCGCCTCCGTGCTGGACCTGGCGCGGGAGCGGATGGCGCAGACGGAGGAGGGCGTGGAGGCGGTCGAGGTGGTGGAGAGGCGCTTCACCATGGCGCAGCTGATCGAGGCGCACAAGGACGGTAGGCTGGTGGAGGCGTTCGCTGCGGGCACGGCCTTCTTCATTGCGCCGGTCGGGCTGATCCACTTCCGGGGGAAGGATATCGAGGTGCCCATGGATGGGGAGAGTGGCGTCTATGCGCGGTTGCTGAAGCAGTGGCTGTCGAACATCATGTACGGGAAGCAGGATCATGAGTGGGGGGTGGTAGTCGAGGAGCGCGCGCAATGATGATGCTTTGTTCTTGATGAGCAAAAGTGTTGGCCAGGCGTTGGAAGAAGTGCACCTACACAGGTCGTTGACTAATGTACATGGAGGGAGTATGTCGACCTTCCTCTGACACCAGTCTCATGCTTGTTCGTGACTCCGTTGGAGATCACCCCTCGACGCCATTTTGGACCTTTGACCTGTCATTGCCGCTGTTCGCTGGGGCCAAGTCAGCATTGTTGGAGGGACATGCGTGAGAACGAGCACCCACCCGTACTCTACCCGCAGATCTCTCACCGCCGTAGTAGAGAGGTACACGGCCATGACAGCCATGTTCCGCTTCTTGGTGGCGCCATTGGGGTCCGGCATGACCTCGAAGTCATCGTCTGGGTCCTCCGCGTCGTTGTCCCCGTGAGTACGATCATTCGCCTTCTTCCTTGGCTGCCGCGGGACATCGACGAGACGCGAGTCCAAAGCGCTATACTGGAAGCATCTGACGCCCTTCGAGGCCAAGTCGCGTTTCGCAATCTCTACCACGCTGACCAGCTTGCTGGCAACTTTGGCTTGCGCGGTCAAGCACACTATAACAGGCTTCTCGCCTTGTTCCGTCTGCTGCGTGAGGCCGGATATGATGGCTGCGACACGACTCGCGATCTGGGTCGAGGAGACCACGCTGTACCTGATCAACGTGTACTTTTCAGCCAGCGTTTCTTCGGTAACGGCCATGTGGGCAGATGGCGATGTTGGAACACGTGATGCGTGTATGAAACATCCCACGCTCGGATCTAGATCTGACGGAAAGAGCTCCTCCCCTGCTGTGGCTGGTGAACGAGGTGGCGTTGTTTGCTTCCCGCCCGCGGCTTACAAACATCCATTCCAGGCCATTCCCGACACTCGTTTGTACACGTGTCGCGTCGCCGCTTGGCAGACGTGTCCTCGATCAACACTAGGATAGACGCAACAACACATGTAGTCCAGGCAGCGTGATGTGTGGCCCATTCAGACGTCCCGCGCAGGCTCGCCACGGACTGTTCCAGAAAGCAAGCTGGCCGACTCCATATAGCGTTGGTCTGGGGTGGCGCTGAGACACCAATAGGGACACGACCCAGCGGACGCGGGAGGCCTGCTAGCGTGCGGGTAGCTGCAGATGACGCTTAGAATCGGTCCCACTCCTTGGACGACGACTCCTTCCCATCTTCGCGAACAACATCTCCACCACCATCACCACCTCCTCCTTCGTCACGGCCCCGACTGAACGGCCTTTCTTACCTTCTGTTCTTTCCAGCACTTTGCGACTGCGTACTGTTTTATTAGCGCCTTTGTAATACTGATCTTCCGTCCGCCATCACCCGGTCTCGAGCTTATCTCCGACTTCAGACGATCGTCACACACTCCCTACACGGCCAAGCGAGCGCACCACGATCGCGCACCCGCTCTCGACCTCATTTGAGCGTCGCATCCCATTCAGGCTCTTCATCGGGCTAGTGCCGTTTTCGGGGTCCGTGGAACACCGGCCTCGACCGCTCAAGGCAGCGGCGACCAGGCTGCCGTTGTCGCATCCCTGATAGAGCTGCGCTTGATGGCGCACGAAGGTTCAAAGCACCAATTCAGGGCTCGCTGAAGCCTAGTGTACTCACCATGCAGAGCATCTTCCGTCTGCCCTGGGCTACAGACCAGCTGGCGCCCAAGATGCAGGCCGCCAAAGCGTCTGCAGAGAACACGCGCGCATCTCCGGTTCTGGATCTGTCCGTGTTGGATAAGCGGAAACGTCAACAGACGGACAGTCCGGAGCCGTACTCGGCAGTCTGGATGCCGCCGGTCAAGAAGGCGCGAGGAGAGGGTCACTCGCCTCACGTTGCCGCGCACCCGCTTGCCAAGCCTAAGCTGGCAGTCGCGGGGGGCCTTTCACATCAACAATCGCCACATCTCGCCCAAAGTCATGCGATTCCGATGAGTCACGCCAACGACGATTCACAATCGCATCTCTATCGCCAAGCGTCGCTCGATGCACACGGAACAGCCAAAACAGCATCATATTTGCCACCGCAGCCCGCCGCTAAGTGTACCGCCGAGGAAGTCACGCCGCCAGCTACGCGACCATCGACGCAACTCACGGCTCTCGACATGACGCCACTAAGACAGACCATCGAGAACGAATTCAACATGCAGATTCTGATGAAGCACAACGAGTTGCGCTTGATCGAGCAAGAGCTTGCCAAGTGCCAGGTTGCACTCGAGCAACTGCGCCGTTGTGAACTGCGACCATACCCTGGTACCCAGCAGCTCTCCGCATCTCTATCTGACGGCGTAGGCTCCTCTGTGGCTCCGCCTTCTGGCTACACCCGGCCTCCCTACGCTCCTCCGTATGGTGTCACGGATGGCCCATACACAAGCCACTACCGGCAGTGGCTTCTCCACGACCCATACTTCGAGCCCGCCCCTACGCAAGTCGCACCAGCGACCAACACTCCAGCGTCAGGTGACTCGCGCCACACTCGTCACGCTAGTACGGCTCGAAAGCCTGTCCAGAAGTCCTTCACTATGCCGAACAGCAGTGTGAACCTGCCAATGAGCCTGCCCAACTATCCTCTGCCGAGCCGCAAGAACAAGATCGCTGTTGTCAAGAGGTCGACCGATGGGCAGCTGGTGAAGCTGGTATGCAACCAT
>JAWDJV010000673.1:0-10788 GCA_033119285.1 Teratosphaeriaceae sp. CCFEE 6253
CTGCCATATTCCGCCGTCGTCACCTGCGCCTTGGACTTGAGGACCGAGTAGATGCCGCCGACGCGGTTGGCGACTTCAGTCGCGATCTCGAAGAGGACGTGGTCGCGGACGTCCCGCTTCTGTGGGTCGGACATGGCGGAGAGGGGGCTAGGGGGTGGTCGGCGTAGGTCTGAGGGGGGTAGTGGGTTCGAAGTCCTGTGTGCCCCGTCAGCCACGATGTGCTCTTGCCATGCATCGCATGGATCGGCCACGAGCTCGGCATCTCACCTACCTTCCTCCCGAGCGGCCACGAGGTCCTCAGCCCGTTTCACAATAGCAATACCAAAGGCAAGAGGGACAAGAGTGCAGATCGAAGGAGAACGGTCGGTCACGCGAGAAAGCAGGCACGCGAGAGGCTGGTCAAGAAGATCCGAGCTCATGACGACTGGAAGACCTCCGCTCTCATGAAGCCAAAGCTCGACCACTTGAAGCTCCGCAGCAGCACCCTGCACCGCACTGGCCTCTCACCAGCCATGACGTTGGGGGCCCACCGCGCGCCAGAGCCGCGTGACTACGAGCCCCAGACTGTCAGGACGAGAGTTCCGCCCTCACCTGCATACCACCGCCATCGCTAATGAACACGATATGGCCGTGTATCTCCGCCCCGGCGCCTGGCATTACGGCTAGGAACACCGCCCCCAACCACCACACCGAGCCTCCCGTCGCCTGCGCAGGGGCATCAACACCCGCCTCGAAGGACGACCCTCGCGGTCTTGTCATCGCTGCTGTACGAGATGTGTACGATCTTCCCACAGCTCCACCTCGACTCCAGATCCCCGCACCTGGAGTCCCGTTCGGGCGGTTCAACCGCCCAATGGCGTCTGCCATTCGGCCCTTTTCCTGGCGCGCGGAGCGGTGCTCGGAGGCCCGAGCACGTGGAAGTCGTGCCGACGACCTTCCACTTCAACCTCAACTCCTCATCAACAATGTTGAAACTCACTGTTCTTGATCCCAATGCGTAGATTAGGCCACTTGAGATGGACGGAGTGCGAGGTAATACCGCTGCCCATCGCCAGTCCATGGATTCGATGCTTCCATCTCCCGCCACAACAGCATTCATTTTGAAGCAATACGACTGAATCATGAATTCCCACCAGCATACACCCTACTAGGTACCGATCGTTTACCACCTTGACTGCCCTCAGATCCGCCCCGTCTCCATCGCAGCATGGATATTCCACTCCAGCTTCTCCACCCGCTCAGCCAGCCGAGCACGCTCGTACCTCTCCGTCTGCAGCATATGCAACAGCGTCCCGTTCGCCGACACCAGCGCCTCGTAGATCTCGAACAGCATCACCCGCACCGCCGCGGGCGTCTCGATCTGCAGTTCGGTCCGCAGCTGCTTGAGCTTGTCTTGCAGGGCCATGAAGACATTGTAGTCCGTCTCGTGGTCAGCAACTTCTTCGAGCGGAGCGATGCTGAGCGGAGCGATGCTGGGCGCAGCGGTGCTGGGCGGAGTGACGCTAGGCGGCCGCACAGTCATCGTCGGTAACGGCTTGTTGGGCACAGTGGCCCGCCGACGTGCCAGAGCCGAGCGACTTTGGCCGTGGTCTTCGTAGGCCAGACGGCTCGTCGCACGCCAAGTACCGCGCGCAACTGCTTCCTCTTCAGACGTGGACGGTGAAGTCCCAGGAGTGTGCTGCCGACTCTGGGCATCGTGCTGCTGACTCTGGGCATCGTGCTGCCGACTCTGGGCATTGTGCTGCGGAGGTTGGATCTGGTGCTGCGGCAGATGTAGCATTGTGGCTAATTTATCCAGAGCTCGTGCGAAAGTCACCATGGACAGGGTGTAGTACTGGATCTGGCGAGACATGCAATGTATCATGCTTACAGCTGCTGTGGCTACTCTAATGGCCAGCGGACTGACCAGTCACAGGAAGAACGGTGCGTGCTGCAGCAAGCGCTAGATCGCGTTGCAGTCACTGCGACGGTTCGCATCATCTGGTTGATCTATCTGGTCCGCGCTATCTATCTGCTTCCTCGCGAGATCAGTCGAGCCGGTGGGGCGGATCGATCGCAAGAAGCGCCTCGTCAAGATCCTCCTCTACTGCTTCGACCATCAGCAGCACACGGCTCAGCTCCGCGCCCAGGTCGTCCAGGTTCTGTCGCAGTGAGCTCAGCAGGTCGGCGGTGGAAGGGGTGAACTCTTCCTGGGTGTCGTCGTTCTCAGATACGACATCGCGATCGAAATGCACGCGAGTCCGATTGCCTATGCGCCGCGGCCTTCGCGCACGCCGTCTGCGTCCCCGGGGGGGCGCCGGCGGTCCTTCCATCGGGCTCGGACTCGGGCTCTCAGGCTCCAACAGCCGCACCTCTCCCACGAGACTGAAGTCGCCGCGGTCCGACTCATCAAAGTCGTCGCGATCCAAGTCCGATGCAAGACTCTGGGATTCGCAACCGCATTCCGGAAGGTGAGCCGCACAAAGCCTCTGATCGGTCTCTTGCGCAGTCCTGGGGAGCATGCGGAAGCAGTCAGCGCAGAGGCGGCGGCCCTGTCTGTTGTATCTGCGCTGTGGCTCTTGGCGGTTGGGTCGTGGCATGGTTTCGTGGGATGGAAGAGGAAGACGCTTCTACGTGTGGAAGGGATGGCATGTATCGGCTTTGGAGGTACTTTTATTGGACGAAGAGGAGTCACTGTGATGGTGACTGTAAGTCGGATTGCATAGCAAGCTGGTACTCACACCGCAAACTGGGTTCTAGCAATGCGCAAATCTTGACGTCGACCGATCGAGCATCAGGTCCAGGGACACCGCGGCGGGCCCATGAACTGGCTCACGTCTTCCCAACCCGGCGGAGGCCGTTCAGCCTCCTTCTCGACCTCTGGCTCCTTCGCTGCAACTTCCTCCTCCCCACCCACCTCTTTCGCCTTTCCCTTGATGTCCTTCGCAGCTTTTGCCACGCCACCTTCGGGGTCATCACCTGAACGTTTGCTCAAGGCATCATCCTCCGCGCTGCCATCCGCAGCCTCCGCTTGCTGAGCCGTCCCCGACGTCCCGCCAGCGGTAGCACCGGCCTCTCCTCCCTCGTTTGCAGCACGCAGCTTCTCGGCCTCCTCGCGCCGGTGCTCTGCAACCCTCTCCTCCGCCTCGGCCCTCAGGTGGTAGAACATGAGATCGTGGAGCCAGTCTGACATGTCTGAGATGATTTTGGTAGAAACATCTCTGAGCTATGACACGGGTCGCACTATCTATGTGGTTGGCCTCATTCTCATCTACTTTCCTGGTGGTCTTCATCTTCGTGGAGATCTGAATTCTTGCGATGCTCACTACATCTCGTCACGCTGGTGTTTGCCGCGATGATGATCGATCGCTGCTTCTCGCACTGCGATGGAGTGCGATGCGAAGATAGAGATCGTATAGGGATTGGGACTCCTACGTGTCCGAGCCGGTGCTTTCTTCGCTGCAGTATGCGTTCGGTGTCTTGCGATGATCGACATGATCTGCGCGGATTGCCATATGTTGAACCGGCTGCCTGTCCACGGACAGCTACCATGGATTCTGCCGCTGAAGGATATACCGTTTGCAACGCCTGCTGACGCTGGACTAAAGCAAATTGAGGCGTAGAGCTCGACATCGAGATAGGGACAGACTGAGACCTCATCAAGCTCCAACCGGCTGAGAAAGGATCGACGACGCCGCGAGAAGGAGCGTGGACGGTGGTGTGTCACTCTGTGTTGACACCTGAACCACTATAGCGGCGCCGGTCTAGATTAACATCCATCACTCCACTGCCCATCCACAGCCCCTGCTCAGCTCCATCGGCTGCCAAGCTACCGCCCTTCCCACACCATCCTCTCAGCGACAAGCCCACACCACACTAGCCCCCCCTCCCGCAGCATTCGTACTCGCGCACCTCACCGACTTGCCCGCCGGAATCCGATGGAACTCCATCGTCGCATTCCCCGCGCACGTCTCCGTGCCCTCGTACACCGTGAGCGTGCAGTTGTTGTGCGGCACCATCCAGATCCCGAGGCCGTTGTACTTGACGGGCGTGCAGACGCTGGCGTGCAGCGTGCCGTTGCCCGCGGGGACTAGGCACATCGTGTCGTCCACGGGCCAGCCGCCGACTTCGTAGTAGGAGACGGTGGTGTGATTGGGGTAGGGCGGGTAGAGGCCGCCGTTGGTGACCCAGTAGGGGGAGTGTGGGACGGCGGAGATGGAGGTGGCTAGAGTGGCGAAGGTGAGGAGGACCCGCATCGTCGGGCGTTCGAGTCGAGTACTTGGCGTGTTGAGTTCTTGGATTGGTAGATGCTGGGTAGTATCGAAGTCAAGTGTTCGGCTCAGGACGAGGTTGAGGTCGATTTTGGCGACTCGCCGCTTGTCGTAATGATGCTGGGGCTTGACTATAGCGAAGCTACTGAGTCTTGCAATCGGCGCAGGCGAGAGGTATATGGCCACGTCTTCGTCGGCAGACTAGTCACAGCAGCGACTCAACAGGCTCCGAAGCTTGCTTTCGACAGTGCAGTGCTGTAACGTGAGACGCAGAACTATTGGCCATTGCGTACCCCATGTGGCAATTCCCGGCAGCTACGAGAAGAGGTGGTGAGTGAGACGACAGGTCCGTGGCCGGCAGGTCGGAAGCGCATATGCATGGCAGTCCGAGGCTTCTCGTCCATCGGCAGGCGACTACATGAATTAATGGAATTGCGTTGCTGACTAGAACTAGTCCTTGTGAGGATGTTCATTTCTCACCTGATCACTTGATACCACTTGCCTGCGTCATGTCTAGTACTCGTTGTCCACGAGGCACGCACAGTCTGCCATGACGAAGCCTGAATACTGAGGGGTGGCGGGTGATGAGGTCGCACGACAGCGACAGGAATAGTCTTGCCATGAAGGCCCTGCGTCAACGGACGGCAAGCTCGTGCGTCTGTCACACCTACTCCTTGCACTTCCCATGTGTTCTCTGGCGAGAATTGTCTCTGCGCAGTGGCTTGACGGCTTGACGGCTTGACGGCTTGGCTGGCCGGGACTGCCACTGATTGGGAAGCCAGATGCTCCGAGGTCTAGGCTTTGAGATCGGGTGCCCGATGTGCGTGAGTTCCCAGAAGTGAGACATGAAGCGGTGGCAATTGCGTGTGATCTTTCCTCGCTCTTAACAAATGCAGGGTCGCATAGTATTACTTGCTCGTCGTTTTACAGTCTCCAGCACACTGGACATGAGCATTGAAGTTCGCAACCCCCGAAGCAGACTCTGCCAAGATCGCCGGTCCCTCACCAGATATTCCACTGCTGAGACTCACCTTCACCTTGCCAACCTCTCCCGAGAAGGGTCGCGAGATGAAGTTGATGCCTGCCATCAGCCCTGAGAACACTGTGGGCTCTCCGCCTCCGATCGCGATCTTCGCAGTGACTGCTTGTTTAGAAAGCACGATAGCGAAGATGCCATCCTCCGGAATCTCGCTCACATCGTAACACTTCTGGTAGCCGAACAGGTTAATATCGCTCTTGCAATCATTCCCAGTAGCCTGCGTCTTGCCAGCCTTGGCCGGTGCGGTGCGGTACCAGTACACGACCTTGTCATCCGCCACCTCGGGCGCCGGGTTGACAGCGTCATAGGCGTGCTTGTACGCAGCGATTTGGTACGGCAAGGTCCGGAGCCAGGCCTGGTGCGAGTAGCCATCTACGTATGCTGTGGCGTTCGCTCCGGGAGTATTCGGGACACCCGGATGGTATATCGGTCCGACGTAGTGCGATTCGCCGTAGTCGTTCCAGGTCACGATCTCGACGAAGTCTGGGAGGATGTCGAGGGTCTGCTGGAGTCAGAAGGGGGACGGTGGCGCGGGTCGGAAGCCAGGACTGACCTGCTGCCAGCGTCGCCACCACATATCGTCACCGCGCCATACCCAGGCCTTGTTGTATGTTGGCAGATCCGTGTAGAACCAGGGAGAGACGCCTAGTGTGTTTAGCTGGGTGCGCTTTGTTGTGCCGTGATGAAGCGATCGTACCCATCATGTAGCTTTTGCCAGCGGGCTTCAGTGAATCGGTCCAGGCAGAGTCAGCAGCAGTAGAGATATTCGTGGGTCCATCTGGCCACATGTCCCAGGAGACTTAAGCTCGATCAGTGAGCCTCCAAATTGCATACCGTCTTAAAGTCAGTACTTACACGCTCCATCAACTAGATCAGTAGAGAAGCCAATCGGGCCCAGGCTCGTCCAGTCCGGCACAAAGTACACTCCCCCCGGGACGCTATTGTTGATGTACTTCCAGTCCTGGATGTTCGAGTTCGATGGCCCTTCAAAGGTCGACACCATCGGCTTGCCGTCGACATGGAAGTGCGTTTGCTTCGGACCGTAGATCTTGAGGATGTCGATCACATCGGTGTCGATCCAGGCGCCATCGGTACCGCCAAGGTAGTCGAAGGACAGGAGCAGCTTGAATGCACGGGATGTTGAGAGTTTGTCGGCAGCCTGGAAAGCGTAGCTCTGTTACAAGATCAGCGTCGTTCGGATCGTGCTTCCGTTCGACGGGCCTCACTAATTGCGTAGCAGTGGTGCCGCTGTATGGTGTTGCGATGTTGAGGACAAAGCCATCAATGTGGTAGCTTGTAGCCAGCTGGATGTCTGCTGTCCATTGAGCGACATCGTATGAAGCAGTGTTGCCAACCTAGCATGAGCGTCAATGAGCGTTCGTGATGCGATATCGAGCATACCCACAATGAGATGGGCGAAGACAGACTGGGCTGCGACGTGCACGGGGGTGAAGATAGCGACGAGGAGCGTGAGATGAGTTGCCAAGAGGAGCAGCATGGTAACGGACAGAGAGATGATGGCACGTACAAAGGACCCACGACTGGATCAGTATCGCACTGCTGGACATTCGCCCTACTTGCCGTGATGTGGATTTGTAGTGATCAAATTGCACGTCCTTGTGGTGGCTTCTGAAACGAACAGTGTTGCAATTGGCGAGTCGGCGGTTGCCCGATGTGGTTGTTCTGCCGAGACATATGTATGCTCGGACTCCTGAATGGAGCGGCAGTTGATGCCATCTCACGTGTGTAGTGTACTGTGCGCAATTCTCTTCCTCGTGCAAGTCCAGAAAGCTGGTGTGGTCACTCATGTACATACGTACATCTACGAGTAGGCATGATACGGTTCCGGAGCACCGAGACTTGCAGACCAGCGACGGCGACGGTGGCGACAGCGGCTGGCAACCGATCCCTGGTCACGAAGTGTACATCCACCAGAGTGTGTAGACCCCGAGTTCGATCGGTGCAAAAGTCCGAACTGGAGCAGCGTGTGAACTGAACAAAAAGTGGCAAAAAACTTGTAGCACTCTTTGTTTGCATGTGTCATCCTTAGTGCAGGGGCTGCAGAACTCATTAGCCAATACTTTGGCGCTGTTGAATGCCGGATTAACAAACCCATGCTAATCCTTTGATTAATAAGGGTTAGCTTGATTAATCAATTGATGTGAAGGGAGCGGAACCCACTTCTCTGTATTGTTTCAAATTGACCAAATGCCCCCTTGCGGGGGCGAAGTAATGAGTTCTCAAACTCGCATATGTAGTTTAGCTCGGGCGCCGAGGATCTGCCGGAGTGTTAATCTTCATCACCCTCCCACCCTCTTACCTCTTCCCATTCCTTTCTGGCCCTTATCCGTTACGCCAGGAGAGTGATATCAAGCTCTTCTCGGATGCCAGTAATGCAAGTCCATCATTCGCGCCATAGGCCGGGTGTCCAGGCCTCCAAAAGCCAAGCACAGGATCGAAGTCGAGGAGATGGCCGGATCGCGGAGTGCTCAGCGCAGCGTGATGCGTGACGCATCGAAACGACGATGGCTGCCACTGCTTCAATTGTTCGTCCGGTGCCGTGGAAACGAGTGACATTTTCTGTTGCTTCAAGACGACAATGATGCCATGTTAAGGCGTAATTTCCATCTGAAGTGGGGTTTGTGGAACCCCGCTCCCGCCCTCCTCTCCTTCCCACCCGGACCTCACCTAAGACTCAAACTCAGAACCATCGAACCTCCAGTCGAGCACAATCCCTATCGTGTGGCCCAGCCTCTCTATTATTTCAATGGATCGACGGAACATGCACAAGCTCGATACAAAACTGTTGAATACATGTCAAGACTCAAACTGAACAATCGAGCCTTGCCACGTCAACTCACATATGCCCGTGATTCGTGCCATGCTTCAAGTAACGAGAGCCTCGCCTCCGAACAATTGCGCTTCTGTTCCCAGCGGGATCGGATTGCGCTGATGTAGTCCTCCTTCGACGCAGCAGCTGCACGCAGCTCTGCATCGAGGAGAGAGTACGCAATCTGTTGTCAACCTGGAATCATGCCCTCGGCTGCACAGAACTCCACCAAGCAGCGGCTATCTCGTGCACTCGGCTCATGACATCCCACGCAGATGGGACCCCCCCCGTCCTTGTCTGCCAGCGTGGTGGCTCCGAGAGCGGTAGTGCCAACGACAAAGGACTTCTCCAGGATCTTGTCACGCATGTGCGCGACCACGGCCTGACGAGGATGCTGGTGCTCGTGGGCATCCCATTGTAAGGCCATTCACACAAGCGAATGTGGTGCGCTCTTCCAGAGCGCAACACAGAAGATGGTGGACTATCGTTGCACTGACGACTCCACCGACTAGATGCGGGCGACTGAGACGCAGACTGCTTGGACGAACGCTGGTCCGGATTCTTCAATCGAACCTGCGGTGGGACATGCAATACCGATGGCGGCCGCCATCGGTATTACTTCCCCGCCAGGTGTAACTCGACAGCACAGTGCATCAAGCGAATCCAGTGCCCGACTAACGGGGCAGGCTGTAGAATCCGCTTATACTCTTCAACAGAGTGACGAGGTAGAGAGCGCATCGCGCACCGCCCACGGAAGGCCGTGGTCGCGCACATGCGTGACAAGATCCTGGAGAAGTCCTTTGTCGTTGGCACTACCGCTCTCGGAGCCACCACGCTGGCAGACAAGGACTCCGTCGCTGTCGGCAAGTCGCCATCCCCCGGGAAGCCCTGCTTCGCTGGCCTGTGCGCTCCTGCAGCAGGAAGATCCTGCTGCGGAAGCTGTGGAGTGTGTGGAAAGCTTGAGCTGACGAAGTGACTCGCATTGTACAGTGATCCGTTCAAGGCTGGGCGGACCAAGCACACGGACTTGGTCTGACTCCCTTCCAATACGTACGCTGTTCCCGAGTCTTGAAGCAAGCTCAAAGGTAGACTTGCAGCACCCAGATCCGCCGGTAGCAGAACTCTCAGCCCCTGCAGAGGCTGCTCGCCACTCCGTGCTGCGGAGAGTGCGAAGACATGTCGTTCAAGACTCCGGACGTCTTCGTCGCCCGAAGTCAAGCCAGGGCCAAATCGGAGGACTCTGGTGCCGGGTCGGTTCGTCCGTACTCACTCGGCGGCCAACCTGTACCTGACCAGACGACACTGCCGTGAAGCGACCAAGGACGTTGCCTCTCGCTTCTTCTCATACCGTATTTGAGGGCCGCCAGTCCGTCATCGAGCCGAGCTCGATCTCGATGCTATGCACCTACGGCGTGCAGCAGGTGTTGGTCGAGAAGGCCACGAAGTATAACGGTGCAATCTGTCTTGTAAGAACTCTATAGGCCCCTGTCCGTGAAGTGGGCGAGGACACCCGACTTACCGGGCCAGTCGAGCTTCACGCACCACGGCTGATCATCTGTATGTAGGTTGTCTAGGGAGGCTGTGTTCCTCGGGGGTTACTGATTGGCTTTGGGTGACCCTTCCCGTGAGGCACATAGCTGAATCCTTGCTTGGTTCCAGGCGATGTACCAGCATGTGTGCCTTCTCGTAGCCAGGAGATCGAGGGGTCTGGTCCACATCTCTCTGCGCTGCAATCGGCTCAAAGTCAGCGGACAAGATCCGTTGCAAAGGCGTACCGTACTCGCCACAACGCCGCGATTCGGGAAACGCAGCGCGCAGCTCCGCGCCATATGTGCTTGCCTTCAGCGCCTTCTCTCCAACGCGCAGGCCGCTCGACCACTTTCGGCGAGGAGACGGGATGGCCTGCATGAGGGCCATCGCGAGGCCTCGGGAGCGCGTCGGTGGGTTGCAACGATCTCGCTGTCGACCGCACAGGCGACCACCCGGATGCCGAGACAGGTCTGGGACGGCGTGGGGTGAGGACGTGTGGGGCGATGTCGAAGTCCGGTCGCAGTGCTCGGCGACACCGCAGCGAGTTTACATCGGTGGCATGCGTAGCGAGACGAAGTCGTCCAGCTGGTGAGTAGCCTGCACAGTCCCCGGGGTGTAACGGTACGAGATACAGAAGCTACAGCACCAAAACATCAATACCCAACACGCCTATGACCCAGTGAACCCGTACGCCCAGCAAAGCCATCCCCCAAGTTCCCTGCAGGACATCACGCTCATGCCCTCATTCATACGTCCACGGAGGGCGCCGTGTTCTCGTCGTAGACCTCCATCGCTTTCGTTGACATCTTCCCCGTCTCCTCGACGGGTGTGGTGGCCGGCGCGACGGTGGGGCTGCTGCGGTCCTCCCAGACGACGATCCCGGCTTGGGGTGCGACGTCGGTCTTTCGGGCGGGTATGATGGGAGTCGCGGTCGAGGGTGGTGACACCTCGACGAGAGTGGACGGGAGGGGCGCGGCGACCGGGCTGTAGGCATCCCGCGCAGGCTTCTCGACCACGACCTCGACCTTTTCGGATGTCGGCCCGTCGACCAGCACACACGAGTCCCCGTCCAACCCCTCCGGGAAGAACGCCTCGGTCTCCAGATCCGCCAGCGGCGCGCGCTCCCCATCATCCATCTC
>JAWDJV010000674.1:0-10765 GCA_033119285.1 Teratosphaeriaceae sp. CCFEE 6253
GAGCTGGAGGCTGATATACGGGACTATACCCATGCGTATGTATTGCTTTGTACTGACTAGCACCAGACTCTCTCGTTCACACTTCTTTCTATCGATTGATGCTCCTCTCGATTGATGGCTCCTCTCTACCGATTGACGCTCCGCTTATGCGACTTTAGGACTCGGCTAGATTTACAAGAACTCCGAGGCTTTGCACATACACGCAAATCACCGAGCCACGA
The DNA here is from genome assembly GCA_033119285.1 of Teratosphaeriaceae sp. CCFEE 6253. NCBI lineage: Eukaryota > Fungi > Ascomycota > Dothideomycetes > Mycosphaerellales > Teratosphaeriaceae > Teratosphaeriaceae sp. CCFEE 6253. Next base: position 222 of record JAWDJV010000674.1, read on the forward strand.
GCATGCGATGCAGCGGTGAGCCAGCAGACGCTATGCTACGCGTCGTTGCCGGCTACGCATGTCGGCGAAGGTTGGGAGACTTGTGCGGGCTCGCCCTCTCTTCGTCCTGTCTCCGGATCGTCCTCCCCATGGCCCACTTTACGTGCGGGCTTGGCGGGGTACCTCGATGGACGCAGATGTAACCGGATGCGACGAGACTTGGTCGTCGGGAGCGGACACGCCGGCACAATCGGTTCCAATCGGACGTCGACGTTTGCTAAGCAGATATCTCACCTGCCTGTTTCGATGCGCGGGGTGTCCCCAAAGTCAAAATGGCTTGCTTCTCTCCACGCCACGCGCGAACCACGCGGAGATCCTCCGGCGGAACAACGCGGGGACAACGTCATGTAAAGGCACGCCAGTCTCGCTTTGGGCAATAACCCATGCACCACGGCACAGTGACTTCCGAGGTCTGGCCTTATCATTCGCGCGGACTTTGCGGCGCTACGGCTCTCAATTCGCGAGGCGTTCGTGGGCGCAGACAAGCTCATGGCGTGCTGTGAGGCACGAAAGCTTGAGTGATAGCCAAGTCTGTGGACAGACTTCAAAAATCACCAAAGGAGGGCCATAAGGGCATTGTTGTCTCAGGCTTACTCAAGATGCCGACCTCGAATGATTGACCACTGTGCGCGTCAGCGTCCGCACAATCGCCCGGCCCCACAGAAGCACCCGCGCGACCTCACCCACCATCCGCTCACCACTGATGCTGCCGAGGCACTTCCCCGTTGGGGCTCCCACAATGTGGGTCTCTACTTGCGGAGCCGCCAGATCCTGGTGGTTGGTGCACACATCTCGCATCGACGTGTGCACGGCTCGACGTATTCGCCCTCCGGTTAGCCCATAGGATGCCGCGGCAGATCGACCTCTCCTGTCGAGATCCACTACAGGTAAGGGAGCCTTATACTCTCCATTCCTGCCCGTCCTCAATTGTCGTGGGCATCCTCCTTTACGAGTCTCCAGGAGCAAATTCTCTACATCAAATTTGGCACCAATAGTCTGCGTCGATATCGCAGACGGTCCTATTGCACAGTCCACTGCCAGTCCACCCGAAACATTCAAGATGGCCGATCACCTTCACCGTGTAAGTTCTCCTCCCTTCAACGGCCCAAGCACCTCTTTCTGACCGCCATACCTCGACAGCTCGCCACCCACGACCTCGAAATCGGCGCGACCGATGCCGTCCAGAGGCACTTCTCCCGGCATGTCGTCGAACCCGCTCCGGTGTCCCAGCGCAAGCTCAACTTCGAACACTCCCGGCCACGATGGCTCCGCGAGTGCATGGCCGAAGCGACGGGGGTCTTCTTCTACGTGTTCCCGGGCATAGCCGCCGTGACCAGCTTCACACTCAACAAGGAAGATGCCGGATTCGGGAGCTTGCTCCAAGTCGGCTTCGCCTTTGCGTTCGGCATCGCCTTCGCCATCATCACCTGCGCTTCGACTTCCGGTGGCCACTTCAACCCCGCGATCACCATCTGTTTCGCCGTCTGGCAGGGCTTCCCGTGGAGGAAGGTGCCTTATTACATCTTCAGCCAGATCTTCGGTGCTTTCATTGCCGGGCTACTCCTGATGGGGATGTACTGGGAACAGTTGTCGCCGTATGCTGCCGCGACCCGAGCTGCTGGCGAGGGCGTGGTGTTCAACGGTGGCGCAGCGAGTGTTCTCTGCTCCTTCCCCAGCGAGAACCAGAGCCTGGGCTACCTCTTCCTCATCGAGTTCTTCGTCGACAGCTACATTGTAAGCTTAGTACCATTCACTTCGCGAGAAGCGGCGGAGCTGACATCTTGCAGGGCATCGTGATCTGGTCCGCTCTCGATCCTGCCAATCCATTCGTTGCACCCGCCAGCGCACCTTTCGTCATCGGCCTTGCGTACGCGTGCATGATCTGGGGCTTCGCCGACATCACCATCAGCACCAACCTGGCTCGTGACTTGGGCACGAGGATTGTCGCAGCCATCTTCTTCGGCGGCGAGGTATGCATCCCGTGTCAATATCGATGAAGACCTCATCCTGACTGACTCTCAACAGGCCTTCTCGTACAAGAACTACTCCTGGATCTCCATTCTCGTCAACGTTCCTGCCACGCTGTTCGCGACCGGCTACTACGAGTTCCTGATGAGGGACAGCCTGCAGAAGATCGGCAAAGGCCATGCGGTGCACGAGGGCGGCGAGCAAGGTCTGTCGCTCCACCTGACGAAGACGCGGCAGGATATCGAGAGGGGTGCGACGGCGGCGATCGAGAAGACCGCGACGAACGACTACGTATGAAGATCCTAGCGGAGGTGGAAGACACCGCTTCTACGGATGCACGTATAACTTGCATCACCATGCGTGCCTCGGTATCGCTCGTAGTACTGCGAGTCAGCGAGGCAACTTCTACTTGAACAGATGTAGTCAGCCAACAGCGTTCAGCTGACGGGAGTCAGCGAGGGTGGGACCCTCTCAGCCGTTCAAGGCCGGTCTGTTGGACACGAACGATTGTGAATAGACTCCCATCAGCCGCACGTCCGCCGGAATGCAACACCGTGCAATGGTAAGGTGTCTTGGCAAGGTATGTACGAAGCTTCCAGTGCCCCGTGCGAAGGTTCAGTCCGGGGTGGGGTACAACATTTCAAGTCTAACTTACTTGTGAAGCCGTTCCTGTAGCAAGATCATTAGACTGGATCGACGCACGTTGAACCTCTGAACGACGTGACTCTGCAACGATGGCGACAGCCAAACCAACAATCATCCTCATACCCGGCGCCTGGCACTTCGGCACGAAACACTTCAAGCCGCTGACCTCCCGCCTCGAAGCGGCAGGCTACAATGTCACGCCCCTCGATCTCCCATCCATCGGCGACAACCCTCCCTTGACCGGCTACAAAGACGACATCACGCACATCGCCAACGCCATCTCATCGGCCGCTGACCAGGGCCAGGACATCGTGCTCGTAATGCACAGCCGCGGCGGGCACTGCGGCAGCGACGCCGCGCAGGGACTCAGCAAAGCCGATCGCGCGGCCGCGGGGAAGCCAGGCGGGATCGTGCGCCTGGTGTTCATCTGCGCCTTTGTCGCCCCGGAAGGCCTGAGCGTCTGGTTCGCCACCAACGGGCCCGACGACTGGCAGCAGGTCGACCACGAGACCGTCACCCCCATGAGAGCCGGGGAGATCTTCTACAACGACTGCACGCCCGAGCAAATCGAGGCCGCGAGCAGAGACATCCGGCGGCAGAACACGCATTGCTTCCTGCTGCCGTTGACGTACGCGGCGTGGAAGCACATCCCTTCGTCGTATCTCGTCTGTGAGGCCGATCAGGCCATTCCTCTGCCGGCGCAGGAGGCGATGATTGCGCAGCCCGGGGCGAGATTCACCGTGGAGAGATGTAAGGCGGGTCATAGCCCGTTCCTCAGTATGCCGGACTTTACGGCCGAAGTGGTGAGGCGGGCGGCGGGGGAGACAGTCTGATGTGAAAGTGGCAGCTGGCATGGGTATGGGGTTGCCAAGCTTGAAACCATAGGTCCTGAATGTACAAAATTCCCAGCATATGTTCCTGGTGTCCATCCTGGACTGGTATCTCAAATCACATCCTGAACTCCAGCGTCCCAGCCCAGCTAACGCCGACCTGGTGAACAGCGATCAATAGAAGTATTCGCGCCGTCGGTTGAACAGACCGTGCTCAATTGCTACGTCGGCGGTCGCTCTCCACCGCGTCGGGATCGAGTGTCAACACCGGCGCACTGACCCGCCTCCTCCTCTGCCTCTTCAGCTCGCTCTCTGCGTCGAACAATCTCGTCTGCACCCACAGGCGCATCTTGCCATCGTGCCGGACGGCCTCGCAGTTGAGCAACTCCGTAAGCGTGGACTTGATATCGTGGTTGACGTCGTAAAGTTTCCGCTCGTCGGGAGACATCGGAAAGTGGCAGTCGTTGACATCGTCCATTGTTGCGTCTTCGGGTATCGGTGACATCGACGGCGCGCGTGAGCTCGACTTCCTCATGGCGGGATACGGGAGAGCGGCGGTTGGCGGTGAGAGCTGCGAGAACGAGAGTCCGCCGAGTATTGGCGAGGAAGCGGTGGAACTTGACTCGGAGGCCGACATTCTAGGTGATGTTGTAACGAGCGATTCGGGAGAGGTCGGCGGTGTCGATGAGGTTGAGATACGATGCTGGACAGAGGCGTGCTGCGCGTGCAACGCCATATATTGCTGCAGCTTGACCGCCTATATATATCGATACGCCTTCACGTCAGCGATCTTCTTGGCGCTCACTATAGGCGTCGCCGATCTCGATAAGCTTCGGCACATGGCCAGGGCGTGGCAGCGTCAAGAAGATGATAGTGTCGAACGCTATACAGGAGAGGTGAAGCACACCTTTTCGGGACTGCCTCTGCTCGCATTGGGCATGTAGACTGGAGGAAGCTCCGCGCCAGCTGCCATGGCTGTGCCGTCTTCGATGTTGGCTCGCTTGTTGATTGGTTGATTGTGTGAGACGTTGTGGGGTCGATACCGTCTTGGTTGTGGTCGATAGATTGCACCGGCTGCTCGAAGGCAATTTTAGATCTGACCAGCGTGCACGTGTTCCCACGGTGGTGTCGTCGCCTGTTCGAACCCGTGTCTGGTTTGGCCTCCGGACCTGCTTCATGCACAGCGGGTGTTCCTGCATCAACAAGCAGAAGCCGATGTAGGTTCGTCCTTCCCAAATGCCGAGCGTAGAGATATGCCTCTGGGACCATTTGCGTGTCTCCAAAGGCCCCGACGGCCGATGGGTATAGCGCACATAGCGTATGTCTAAGCGCAGCGCTTCACAAACCCAGAATTGCTGGTTGGCCGGATGACGTGGGCGCGGCGTCCATCAACACGGCGGGAGAAGTTGGCAGCAACACGTCTGAAACAAGATGGAAGGAGCACGAACTGACCGGCTGCGACTGGATCGGCGCGCCGCGAGACCATCGAGGCCCCCAGATCTTGCTTCACTGCCGCGTGGAGCCGCACGTGGAAAAGGGGGTCCGAATCGAGCGGAAAGTTTGAGCACAGTCGCGCTGCTTTGGGGACGATGAAACTGAGTTGGTCGGGAGCTGCCGTTTGGACTTGACCTTAGCTTCATCAGGGCACGGCGATTCGGCGAAGCAGGCAACACCAAGTTGCTCGCATGGTCGCAGAAGGGGACAGTCTAGTCATACACAGCGGTGTACCCCGCACACCGTCTGCTGATCTACTCCAAGCCCATGGAGCACGCCGTCCTTGGGTGGTAAGTTCGTGGAGGGCGATACAGTGTACCCTCATATCCTGCACCCCCGGGTAGCCTGGTGATCATCTCACCCCAACTGCAATGTATCCTCTCGCGTGATCCCCCTCAGTACGCCCCCTGACTGCCCCCTCCACCACCAGGCTGCCCACTCGCCGCCCCACCCCCAGCACCTCCCTCCCCGGCCTGCCCAATCCCAGCCTCATCCCCTCGCAACTTAGCGAAGTACGCCCTGATCTCCTCCGCCCCAACAGGCACCCCACTCTCCGCGAACGGCTTCAGGAACTCCCGCACCTTCTCCTTGACATGGTTATACGCCATTACGCCCTCGATCGCCTGCACGCGGTCCATGGATGACAGCGCCGCTTCGCCGCGCTCGAGAAGGGAGCCGGAGTTGACGCTGCGGCCGCCCACGGACGCTGCGTCGGCGTTGGAGCTCTCGGAGAGGGGGGGCTCGTAGGCGGGCTCTTCTTCCTCGAGGAGGTAGGGGTGCGGTTGCAGGCGTGGGAAGCAGGTGGTGCAGCGACAGAGGTGGTCGCGGAAGTCTGGGCGCAGGAAGAGGGATGTGAGGTTTGTTGGGGCGGGAGGGAGGGCGGCGTGCCGAGGGAGGTCGCTGTGCTCGTTGGTCGGGAGTACAGGAGCTTCGCTAACGAGGTGCGATGCATGGAGCTGGGCTGGCTTGGGGGATGAGAGCATCCTGCTCTGGATGGAGGGCGTATCGGTGTCGGCTTTGACTTTCTTACGGTCTGGCATCTCCGGGTAGTCGTCTTCGTAACTGCGCTTCTTGCTCCCCGTGACTGCGGGCGTGGACTCGTGGTCGGCCATCCCGGCATTGCTGTCCGTGCCGACCGTGCCTTCAGCTGAGACTGCGATCAAGAAGCCCGGCGTGCCAGCATACTGTTTGATCCACGGGAACGCCTCGACGCATTTGTGGCATATCACATGGTCGAAGTCGTCCTCTGCCGGGAAGCCAATTGGGAGAGGCTCTTCGTCCTCGTCACGGACCGCTTCGCCTGGTACCTCCTCGGCGTCTTCACGTACCGTCGCCAGCTTCTCAACCCCGTTGGCTCTCGGTACTGTCTCGTCTACCTTCTGCCGAGGCAGACCCATCAGGCACTCCGGATGCCACCAGTCCTCGCTACAACCACCCTGCTCTACCGTGCCTAAGCCAAGACACTGGAACATCGTGCCCTTTTCTTTCTCAGGATCATACACCTCTCCGCACCCGCAGAACTTTCCTTGGTAGTTCTGATTATACCGGTTCCCCTCCGCCGCCTTCTCCCCAACCACCCCACCCTTCCTGCCCACCGCATCACTCCTCAACGAGCATGGCGTTCCGGACGTGGCAAAGCGGGTAGTCCCGCAATCGCATGCAAAGTTGCGCTTGGCGAACAGCTCCACTAAAGTGTGCTCGCCGTGACAGGATATGCTGCAAGAGTAGCAGATTCCCGCAGGCGTGAACTGCTGATGGCGAGACGCAGGCGGAGGCGTGCATGTGAGACAGGCAAAGGTGCTCTGTCTCAGCGCGCCAAGCGGTTTGGAACAAGAGTCGAACTGATATGGCAGTGCCTCTCTGGCGTCTTCTTCGAGAGCAATTTGGGAGGAGATGTAGTCGGAAGCCGTTTGAGACATGTCCAGTCGTGGATGGGATGGATGAACTTCGTTCGACTGACGACTTCGCGACTGGGTGTTGGGGGTTCACGCGTCGCGATGCTGCAAGCACTTCCCGGATCTTCCCGCGACGCGTTACACTAGCGTCGTCGCGCTCCTGCACGCGTTCGCAACCGCAACCGCCCTCCATGACCGACTGACCGTCAGACTACATGAGTTGCGCAGGACTCGCAAGGAACAACGTCGACGAATCGCATTGAGTGTTCCACCTCTCTGCTTCGACCCAACATGTCAGCAGCGAATCGCGGACCACAAGCGGCGGGGAACGGGCGGAAGAGAGGCAGAGATGAAGACGGCCCTACCAGCTCTGCAGCGCCGCCGTCAAGCCGTACGTAGGGCGGACAGGAGAATCGCACTCGTGACTGACCACGTACAGCTCCTGCATCATCGCCACCCGTCTTCCCGCCGCAAGATGACGACCTCGAAGAAGATGGCCTGGACCCCGAAGAGGGATTGATACCCGACATTGACGATGCGGACGAGATGGCCGAGGACGATGCAGGCATCGACCTCTTCGGTGACAACTTCGATCGCGACTACGAACGCGGCGAGGACCAGGGGTATCGCGGCGCAGACATTGACGATGAGGGGGACTTTGACGACCTGGATCTGGCGCAGCGGAGACAGCTCGAAGCGCGTCTCAACAGGCGAGATCGCGAAATCGCACGTGAGAGGCGCATGCCAGCTGCCTTCCTACCGGACGAGGACGAGGATGTCATGGACCTGACCCGACAGCCGCGAAGGCGGAGGCACAGATACGATGAGGATCAGGACGATGAGATGATGCACGACGACATTATGAACGAGGAGCTCTCGCTGGAAGCTCTGGCCGACGTCAAAGCCGCCTCGCTCACCGACTGGGTCGCGCAGCCTGCGGTCCACAAGACGATCGCGCGCGAGTTCAAGGCCTTTCTCACAGAGTACACCGACGCTAATGGCACATCCGTCTATGGCGTACGCATCCGCACGCTGGGCGAGATCAACGCCGAGAGTCTGGAAGTGGACTGGTCGCACCTCTCCATCTCCAAGCCCGCCCTGGCCTTCTTCCTCGTCAGCGTGCCAACGGAGATCTTGCCCATCTTTGACGCCGTGGCGCTGGACGTGACACTCTACCACTACCCGGACTACGAGCGCATCCACAGCGAGCTACACGTCCGCATCACGGATCTCCCGATATCGTACACATTGCGCCAACTCCGTCAATCACACCTGAACTGCCTCCTCCGCGTCTCCGGGGTCGTGACACGCCGCACGGGCGTCTTTCCGCAGTTGAAGTACGTCAAGTTTGACTGCACAAAATGTGGCATCACTCTCGGTCCCTTCCCACAGGACAGCTCGTCCGAGGTGAAGCTCAGCTTCTGCCAGAGCTGCCAGTCACGCGGGCCGTTCACCGTGAACTCCGAGAAGACGGTTTACCGGAATTATCAGAAACTCACACTGCAGGAGTCACCCGGCACGGTGCCTGCCGGCCGCCTGCCTCGGCATCGAGAGGTGATTCTGCTGTGGGATCTGATCGACTCGGCCAAGCCAGGAGAGGAGGTAGAGATCAGCGGCGTGTACAGGAACAACTACGACGCGCAGCTCAACAACCGCAACGGCTTCCCAGTCTTCGCCACGATACTGGAGGCCAACCATGTGGTGAAGAGCCATGACCAGCTTGCTGGGTTCCGGCTCACAGAGCAAGATGAGCGGGAGATCAGGCATCTCTCGAAGGATCCCCAGATCATCGAGAAGCTCATCCAGTCCATCGCTCCGTCGATCTACGGGCACAACGACATCAAGACCGCGGTGGCGCTGTCGCTCTTCGGCGGCGTGTCCAAGATGGCGCAGGGCAAGCACTCGATTCGTGGCGACATCAACATCCTGCTTCTTGGCGACCCGGGGACAGCCAAGTCGCAGGTGCTGAAGTACATTGAGTCCACGGCGCATCGAGCTGTCTTTGCCACCGGACAAGGTGCCTCTGCCGTTGGTCTTACCGCCTCCGTGCGCCGAGATCCCATGACGCAGGAGTGGACTCTTGAGGGTGGTGCGCTGGTGCTGGCGGATCGGGGCGTGTGTCTGATTGATGAATTCGACAAGATGAATGATCAGGATCGGACGAGTATCCACGAGGTGAGCTTGAAGCGTGACACGCGTGTCCGAGGGTGCGATATGCTGATGCTCCCCGATCACAGGCCATGGAGCAACAGACCATCTCCATCTCCAAAGCCGGCATCGTCACGACCCTCCAGGCCCGCTGCGCGGTCATCGCGGCCGCCAACCCCATCGGCGGCCGCTACAACGGCACGGTACCATTCAGCCAGAACGTCGAGCTCACCGAGCCCATCCTCTCCCGCTTCGACATTCTCTGCGTGGTACGCGACACCGTCGATCCAGCCGAGGACGAGCGGCTCGCGAACTTCGTCGTCAACTCCCACGGCCGCGCCCACCCGGTCCTGAGCTCCGCACTCGGCGCGCAGACGCAATCGACCGCAGCCAACGCGGACGGCACCCAGCCGACGGACATGGACGTCGATGGCGAGGAACACAACGACGAGAGCCAGGGTGCGCGCGGCAGTGGCCAGGCACCCACGAGCCCCATCCCGCAAGCCCTGCTGCGCAAGTACATCCTCTACGCGCGCGAGCACTGCCGCCCGAAACTCTACCAGATCGACCAGGACAAGATCGCGCGCCTCTTCGCCGACATGCGCCGCGAGTCGCTCGCCACGGGCGCCTACCCCATCACGGTCCGCCACCTGGAGTCCATCCTGCGCATCGCGGAATCCTTTGCCAAGATGCGGCTGGCGGAGGCCTGCACGGCGCGGGACATTGACCGCGCGATCGCGGTCGCGGTCGATAGCTTTGTGGGGAGCCAGAAGGTCAGCTGTAAGAAGGCGCTGGCGAGGGCGTTTGCCAAGTACACGCTTGCGAGGCCCGGGGCGGTCAGGCCGAGGGGTCAGGGGGCCAGGGGAGGGAGGCGGGGGGTGGAGGTCGCTGGGTGAGGTCGACAATGCGGGATGGAGGTACGACGGAATTGTGATGTGCGATGCTGGTATGCTTTGATGGATATGCGCGGTCAGTCCACGGAGCCTTGATAAGGGGTACGCTGTTCGCCGCTGGCAAGTGGCTTGAGAATGTCAAGAATGAGTTTCACCGTTCTCATGAACAATCACGCAGCTGACCACCTGCGCCGGCGACTGCAGAGCTATTACTTTCGTTTGGTTGACGAAGAGCAAGAAGAAGACAGTCACTAAGCACCCCAGATAGGCACTGGATCCACTGTCTGGATGTACATGAGGATGTTACCGACACAGCGAATGCGGAGATCTGCACCTCTCCTTCGCCCAAGCTGCTCGGCGTATGCACTTGCCGCCTCCAGCTCATAATCGCCTGCACACGAGCAGCCTGCGACAGAAGCGCCTCCCATCGCTCAGCCCACGGCGACCCAGACGCCTTTCCCATGCAACCCTAACCCTTCCCAGCCCATACCATGATACCGAAACGAAGTTGACTGACAGACTCCGAACACCATGCTCTCTGACCAAAATCAGAACCAGACCTCCGTCGCCCCTACCGCTCACCGCCGGTCCTGCTCCGACCGCGCGTACACGGAGCTCCGGCGGGACTGGTT
>JAWDJV010000675.1:0-10762 GCA_033119285.1 Teratosphaeriaceae sp. CCFEE 6253
TCCTCCACACCCTGCTGGCGGAGCAGAAGCTCTGCGCCCTGACCGGCAAGATCATCCACGCGCTGTTCGCGGACGTCCTGGCCGAGGCGCCCGTACGCGCGCGACTGGAGCGCAATCGGACGCGCCTCGGGGCGAACTTCAAGGAGGTCGTCGCGTACCTCCACCTCGACGCCATGCAGAAGAAGAAGAAGGGCAGGGCGAAGGCGAAGCCCACGCCGAAGAGCAAGGCGGTCGCGAACGGGACCGCCGGCCGCAAGGGCAAGGCCGACCCGAAGAGCCACGCGATCGTCGCGGATGATGAGACGGACGACGAGATCGAGGATGTGGACGCGGAGGATGAGATCGTGGTGCGGCAGGGAGAGCCACTCGACGAGGATGAGCCTGAGGCGGAGGCGGAGGAGGCTGTCGATGGCGCGGAAGCGGACGCGGAGAGTGTGCTGGGCGATTGAGGGCTCGGTGCACGCGAGCGCTTGCTGTCTGGCTTGGATGTGTTGATCGCATCAGCGCGTGGGCATGTACTACTACGGCGCAAAGGGCACGGTCAATGGCGTGTGACGAGGGCAATGTGAAGTATGATCTGCGGCGCGGGACACTTCACGGAAACGGGTATCATCCTGCGCACGGCTATGTAGGTAGCAAGAGAGAGAGAGAGAGATTCGTCACGCTTCGTCTAATCAATCAAATCATGTCGCTGACCTCCTCCTCACCCCACGCCCATCCCACCTCACCACCACTGATGCGTGCGCGCCTGCCACTGGTCCACGGCCGCGGCGCGCAGATCGTCGACGTTGAGCACGTCGGCGCCCTCCTTCATCAGCACGTGCCAGACATGGTCCCGCACCGCGACGGGCCAGCCGGGGGTGTCCCAGTACCGCGCCCGCAGGCCGCGGCGGTGCGCGCCGCGGATCTGGCCGCGGAGGATGTCCATCTGGCGGGGGGAGAGGTGGCCGTGCCAGACGAAGCCGACGGCCGAGGTGAAGGAGGTGCTGGCGTAGTAGGAGTTCGCGGCGTGGAAGGCGTCGCGCGGGTCGGTTGGCGTCGTGGTGGTGTTGCGCTCGGGGGATGGGGTGGTCTCGGCGGGACCGTCTCTGTCGAGGGATTCGTCCAGCTGGGTCTGTGTCCGCGGCTTCTCCCAGAGTTGGCCGAGGGGCGCATCGTAGAAGATGTCCCGATACGCATCATCGTTGACGATGAGGTCCGCAGGGGCCTTGCCCGTGGCTACCACCGTGACGGCGCGGGATTGGACACTCTCGCCGTCCCAGAAGCTCAGGTACCCCTTCTCCCGCAGCGGCTCGAGCTGCCGCGATACCACATCGAAGATCTCGCGCCCCTCGGTCTTGAAGTCGACCAAGAGCACGAGCGTCTGATTGGGGTCGACATCGAAGACGCCATGTCCAGTAGCATTGACAAAGTCAGTATTCGGGTTCATCTTCTCCAAGAGATCCACAATCGGGTTGATGTAAAGACTCTCGAACGTGCGGTTCCGAGCCAGGGCCGCCAGGTTGTGGCCAACATACAGCTCGTCGTCAAATAACCAGACATCCGCCTCAACGCCGGTGCAGCCCCAGTGCAGGGCATCGAACAGCGGGATCCGGCGCCAGTAGTCGTTGTGCGAGTGGCAGGGGATGGGCAGCACGTCCCGGGTGGCGTCGGTGGGATAGCTCGACACGTCTGCGCCCGCATGGCCCGGCTTGCCCCAGTGCGGCAGGAAGTTGTCCTGCGCGTCGACGTCCCAGAGCAGGCGGGCACGGCCGATCGTGGCGTGGAGGATGTGGAGTAAGCCACTGGACACCGTTAGCCTAGCTCTCTATATCGTAGAGGGACCACGCGCACAAGATCATCAGGACAACGAAGGGCATCGCGAGCAGCGCCCGCTTCAGGACGCCCCAGACTGACGTGCGCCGACCCCGTGGACTCTCCGGGGTTGGACTGCGCTTGAGCAGGCCATCCGACTCTTTACTCGCAGGCTCATAGTCGTGACCACCCTTCCGCCGCCGGGAGGTCATGCCGAAGGCGAGTAGCAGTCTCCGGGCTATCGACAGGCGCGTAGTCAAGTCGCTCGCATGCTCGCCATCCTCCACGTCCTCTTCGCAGTCACCGCTCCCAGATCGCTCGTCGTCGCCGGTGGCGTCTGGTGGGGGTGTCCCGCTGGGTGCGACCTTGCCGGGCAGCGGCGGGGTTGCCATCCAGTATTTCCGCTGGATCCCGTGAATCGCTCCAGGCAGTCGCGGTTCGGGGGTTCGTCAAGAGCACTCGGGCGCACCCATATCTTGACACTCTCTCTCAACCTCACTTCGTCCCCTCCGCGCCGGCTCCCACAATCGTCGCCCGCCAATCCGTCGTCACCGCGCTCACGACACGCTCCCGGAAGCCGCACGGAAGCCAGGCCCGCTCTTCAGTGTTCAGGGCAGCGGAGCGATGAGCTCAGAAACCGGGCCAGTATCAGTCGCGCCGAGCAGTCGCCAGAACCGCGGGACGCCCGCCCTCATATGCACCACGGCAGCCCGCTCACACGTCGGCTCATCCGTAGTGCGTGCGTGCCTCTCTCGCGCGCGCCATCATCGCCGACCCGGGACCAGAGAAGCACGCATGCGGGCCCCGCGCGGCCCTGATTGGCCACCTCCCTCACGGCGGGGCTGGGACGTGCAGGAATCTAGACTTGGCACGTGGGGACCTGCGAGAATCGCAGGTCCGTCCCGGTCGTGATGGGGGAGTGACATGCGGCCGCGCGGTGGGGATGTCACGGTGTGGCGTACTGCTCATTAGTGCGCGTTGCTGTCAGACTTCACTAGCTGCTGTTTACGAATCTGACCTGGCGACGTGGGAGGGGCTTGACGGCAAGGCTTGATCAAAGCATGGTGAGGATCGTGGCGGGCGCTAGGATCTTGGCAAAGGTTTTCTGCCGCCCGCCAAGCAGTCAGGTAGCGGGACGGTCGCACGTACCGGCGCGGAATGCCGCCGTGGAGCCACGGCGCCCAATGCAGGGTGCAGCCAAGCAGCTTCAGGTGCAGCGTCGCCTATCTATCCAACAGCGACCTCCACTACGTCTTCGTTCGATGCCTCCTCGCCCGCTCGCCAACCCCCGCCTTGCCCTTCCCCCCCCCACCACCACCACCACCACCAGCACCGCCCACACCAAAGCTATCCCTCACCACCCCTACACTCGCGACCCGCTTCCCGTCCCCCTCATCCCGCAGACCGACCTTCATCTCCCGCTCCATCATCGCTTTCGCCTCCGTGGCCTCCGCCGTCTCGTACCCCAGCTGCGTGCTAGGCGGCGCCCGCGCCTTCCTCGCGAACTTGGTGAAGCCGTCGGCCGCGTCGCCTGAGTGGGTCTCGTCCGGCGAGCCGGCGTGGTCGGATTGTGCGGAGCCGGATACGGGGCGGTGATTCCCGATGCCGCTCGCAGAGCGGCCGAGGGGGCGGTTCTTGCGTTTGACGGGCGCGGGTTCCGAGCCGACTGCGTCTGAGCGGGACGAGGTCCTGTGATGCAGCAGCGCGGCGATGTCGGCGGAGAAGTCCTGGCGGAGTTGGGCCGGCGGCTGCGGTGGCGCCGCGACTTCATCGTCGTGCGTGCTTCTTGGCGATGGCGATGTGCGCAGGGCGTCAGATCCGGGAGGCGAAGGTGCAAAGGTCTCCATCACCTTCACCACGGCGCTCTTGCCCGCCTTCTCCTGGCTCTGGCTGCTCTTGCGAGGCGATGCGTTGGGTGAGACCTCCTGTAGTGGCTGGGACATAGTTGGTCTAAGATTGATGTCAGGCGCTGCGACGAGAGAACCTTCATCCGCCAGCACCGGCGAGTCATCGTCGTCCTCGAGCACAAAGGGCCCGATTTGGCGCGTGTGACTCTTTGGCTCAGCCATGTCAGATCGTGTCGCCGCAGGGCCATCTGCCGCCGTTGGACTCTGAGCCTCATCCTGGTGCACCGACAACCTAGACTTGCGTGAGATGTCGACCACTGCGGTCGCACTGGCTTGCAAGGCCAGCGTAGGAGTCGCTGAGCGATGGCGTGTGTTGGAGAGACGCTTCGGTCGATCATCAGGCCTCCTAAGCCAGCCGTCAGCATCTTCTCATCTCATGGCACAGTAACCGCAGGCATTGGATCTCTCACCTAGCGTAGCGCTCCGACTTGACCCGCAGCATCTCACTCGGCGCCGGACTGCTCGGCGATGGCTCGCCAGCCATCTCTGTAGCGTCAAAAGAAGACAGCTTGACCGCGAAGTCCTCCATCCCCACCTTCTCCCTCCCGCTCAGGCACTCCCACAACCACTCCACCGACACGACCCTGATCTTGTGCTTCGCCGCGTAGTACGCCTTCTCCTTCTTCACGGCCGCGGACCCACTGATCAACACATCGACGGACGGCACGAGTTTCTCCGCATACTGCGCGCCCATGAGCTTGATCGCCTCGGCCGTCTGACGGAAATCCGTGCCGGAGAAGCCCGTGGTGCAGAGACTCAGGCCGGCGAAGTCCGGGATCTTCGCGTCCCAGAGGGGTCTGCACAGCGGGTCGTCGAGCGGTTCGATGAGCGTCTTGCTGTGGATGCAGCGCTCCACCCACCATTCGGTGACGAGCTTGGTGTCCACCGGGACCGTAGGGGGCGGCATCGGGCTGCTGTCGAAGGAGTGCGGCATCAGGAGGTACCGGGCTCGGAAGCGTGGCTGCTGAGATGAGGCTTCCAGCTCCGTAGCGGTTGGGACGATGGTCGCGCCTTGCGGTTCGAGGAAGGCTTGTAGGCGGTCCGCCCGGTCTCGTGGGAAGCCTCTGATCAGCACGTGGCAGCCGGAGAACAGTCTGTCGGGTGCAGATGCTGTGTCCGAGGAGAAGACGTTTGACTGTCGGACTTGGACCTTCTCCAGGCTGGATCTCTGTTGCGGGAGATGCTTTGGCTCGCGCTCGTCCCCCCATTGATCCCTCTCGGATGGCGCCGTCACGCTCGCCGTCGTCGACAAGTCCTGCCACATATCCTGGCTCTCGCTGTGCAAACGAGTGCTCGCCGTCCTCCGCAGCTTGCGCGCCTCCGTCCCTTGCGACTCCTTCTCTCTCGATCGCTTGCCCAAACTTTGCTTTTCGATGAACGCCCCTTTGCCTTGATCCTCAACACGCTTCGCCGGATCATACAGCGACTCATCCAGCGCCATGCCTCGGCGCAGACTGTCCTCGAACCACTTGTACGATACGATCCGGGTCTGCCACGACACCGCCGCGTCGTACTTCGCGCCGGCCGGCACAGCAGCGACGAGATGCGTGACCGCTTTGATCAGGTCGCCGTGGTACTCCGCGCCCTGCTGCACCACCATGTCCGAGATGTACGTCCGCCGGCTCATGTCGTCGAAGCCCGTGACGCAGATGTGCAGGCCGGAGAAGACGCCGAGCCGGTGCTCATCCTCCAGCGCCGCGACATCCACATCCTCGCCGGCCATCCACAGTTCCCGCGCCGCCTCGAGCCAGCGCGGGCTGACGATCTTGACATCCGGTCGTTCCTTGGCGACGTAGCGGTATTTGGGCGTCATGACATTGCCGACGATGAGGTGGGTGACGTAGGTGGTGAGGTCCAGTTGGTGCACCGCGCCCATCTGCGTCGCATACTCGGCGAGCTTGAGCTGGAAGGTCGTCAGTCCATGTATGCGAGGGTCGTGATGTGAACGTGTGCCCTACGCGAATGTCCGCCGGCAGCGAGGTGCAGCATAGCACGACCCCCTTGAGCGGTAGCTGCTCGTCGCTCTCTGCATATGATCAGCAAGATAACACCCAACAGGCAGCTTTCTGTGTATACACACCGTGGTCTTCATGATGCGCCATGCTGTGCGGTGCTTTGCTAGACGCGTCGATTATCCGAGTTGACGCGCCCGGACTTCGAGCTCGGCGGGGCGCACGGGAGGAACGGGCCGAGCAATACTCCGGATCTGCGGGCCCTCATCCGACCTCGGCCGTGATGACGCCAGGTGATTGCTACATGTATGCGACATTTGGATTACAAAAGAGCCATCATCATCACGAAGGCCGCCGACACGTGGTCGTGCTGAGTCTGGCGCGTATGCTGGAGAGATGTACAAGCTACAGGTACGAGCTGTTCGTCACTCATCAGCCGAGAAATGTCGCAGCCAATCCTGGCATCCCTGGACGTGGGGTAAAAGCTTGAATGAGAGGCTGCTCGAGTCGTCACGGGTGCAACTCAGATTGGTCCGCAGGACATATCGACATGGGCATGCCAACGGCGACGCCATGCAGTACTCTAGCAAGGTGGTACAGCAGCGAGCGAGCAATCATCAAAGCGGTTGCGACGGAGCAGCGGTGACCACATGAGCGTCGAGGGCTCGCGAGTGTCTCGGTCATGGCACCGCGCATCCCTGCTGCGGATCCCACGGCATCTCACACATCAATCTGACGCCGAGAGCGGGTGCGATCCGGGTGACAGCAGCAGCAGCGCCACCCCGTGCGACGCGTTCTGTCAGACCCCGTGTGCTGTTGCGGCGGGCTGCGGAACGAGGCAGCGCCCTAGGTTTGGCCGACGCTGCCGAGGATTCCGAGTCGCTGGGGATGATGCCAAAGCAGCGATGCCGTACGGAATATATGACGCGCCATCCTCTCACTTTCTCCTCGGCGCTGCTTCCGGGTGGGGGGCAGTTGGTTGGCAGCTCAGCATTGATATTGTTGATTTGAGTGTATCGAGCGAGCGAAGCCTTCATCATCCAGAATACCATTATTATTGACTGCCTCTTCCATTCATCAACACATGTACTGACGTCCCGCCGGGCGCCTCCTGCAGCTCGAGCAGCCAGATACATCCCACACCGCATCTAGCCCCACGCCGCGATCCGGATCTGGTCGTCACTTGGCATCTCCGCCATCGCCTGTCGATCCGCGGGACTCGCATTGCGTGTAGCGCTGCGCGACAGAGTTCCTGGACCTCTCTGCACAGCCGGGAAACAAGCCTTTGCTCGCATCATCAAGGTTCTTCTACCGCCAACTTCCGGCCTTCCGTCATCCCAAATCTTACCCTGGGATCATACCCGGTTGGCGTCTCGAAAGAAACAAGGTCGTAACGGTGTTTCGCATGTCGCATGCCGCCCTGGTACTTCTGGACGACACCTTGAGCACATTGTGCATACCGATCCTCCGGACGCACTCTGAAACGAGACAAATCTGCTTCGTGACAGTGGTAGTGTAGGGGCGGTTTGGATAGGTGAGTGGCACAGGCACATCTTCCTGGTCACGTTGGACAGAGCGCTTGCAGTGACGCTGCGTGCGTGACCATGGCGCTTGCTTGGGCTGCATCGCGGCAAGCAGCATGGGTGGGAGGGTGCAGTGCACAAGGACAGCAGACTCGCCTCCTCGCGCCCAGTCACTGCCAACATGCCCTCCCATAACGCTTCGGATATATACCCGCCTTCTCGGCTTCAAACACTATGGCTGACGTGCAACGCGCAATGGCAGTCCCTTGTGCCTCCGGGCTTCTCTACTACCACCCTTCACCAACACCCAGGCACACCCTCGAGAAACCGACCAAGCTCTTCCGACCTCGTCGACCAGCTCCGGGCCGGATCACCGTCAAGGCAGTCACCGGGTGCACCCTCGAGCCACTCAAGGCCGCAGACCCACCCAGCCGAAGGCTTCCACGCCTCAGGTCGTTCAAGCTGGCGACTTCACGCGACAACGCCAGGCGCTTCTTCAAGTCCGTGATCGCGGCGCATCCGGACGAGCAGCCGAGTCAACCGAACAGCAAGAGGCGATCTTGGACCCAACCAAAGCGGAACGAGTCGAGCGGGCGTGAGCCGGGTTCGACGGGCGAGGCGGACAACATGAGGGGCAGCAACATGCGAGGGCAGATTGGAGGGCCGATGAATGCGCACTTGAACCGGCCGCGGCTGGGCAGCGACGCGAGGAATCGATCGGTTGCGTCCACGCGGAGCGACAGGAGTGGCAGCCAAAGTTCACCACGGATCGAATCCACGGTCGTCGATCCAAACGTTGTATCCTCCATGGACTCGCAGGATGGGAAGCCGCTTGCGTCGGGCAATGGCGTGAGCATGGCGATACACCTGGCCGAGCCGGTGCTGTTCGTGCAAGGCTTTGAGAACACAGATTCGGCTCCTGGCAATACGGCGATGCTGCGGGGCAGCTTACATCTGCGGGTGCAGAAGAGCGCCAAGATCAAGGCCGTCACTCTCAGATTCAAAGGCAGAGCGGTCACGAAATGGCCTGAGGGGATCCCGCCACGAAAGATCGATTTCGAGGAGCAGGATACGATCATGAGCCATACCTGGCCGTTCTTCAATGCACAGTTCGAAAGCGCGGAGAAAGGAACCAACGCGGACCACGTCCAGCTACTGAAGGGTGCCGACGGAGCCTCTTCGACAGTGACCAGACTGGACCCGCTAGGACGCTCGTCCCCGAACATCTCGACTGGCGTTCTCTCGGCGAGAGACGCGAGGAAGCTCTCGTTACAGGTCAATCAATCGCGCAGCTTCGGCAAAGGCGATCCAATACCCGGCGGTCAGTCTGTCGCAGCAAAAGGCTACCGCACTTTCCTACCCGGCGACTACATCTACAACTTCGAGCTCCCCCTCGACAGCCGCTTACCAGAGACCATCGATGTCGACCTTGGCTCCGTCAGATACGAGCTCGAGGCTGAGGTGACCCGATCCGGCGCGTTCCGGGCGAACCTGATCGGCACCAAGGAGGTCACGCTCATCCGGGCGCCGGCGGAAGGGTCGCTCGAGCAAGTCGAGCCGATCGCGATCAGCCGCAACTGGGAGGACCAGCTGCACTACGACATCGTGATCTCCGGAAAGAGCTTTCCGCTCGGCACCAAAGTCCCGATCGCGTTCAAGCTGACCCCGCTGGCGAAGGTGCAGTGCCACCGCATCAAGGTGCTGGTGACGGAGAACATCGAGTACTTCTGCAGCGGCAAGCGCGTGCACCGCATGGAGCCCACGCGGAAGGTGCAGCTGTTCGAGAAGCGGGCGGACGGCGACCCGGTCAGCACGTTCGCGGGCAGCACCATGCGCGTCACGTCCGGTGGCGGGATCCCGTATGATGCGCGGGCGCGCGCGGCGCGGGGGGAGAATGTGCAGCCGCTGGACACGACGAACCTGCTGGGCAACCTGGAGGGGGACACGAATATCGGGCCGACGGAGATGGAGTTCAATGTACAGCTGCCGAGCTGCAAGGACATGCGGGAGCGAGATCGGAGTCAGCGGTCGCACTTTGATACGACGTATCAGAACATCCAGGTGCACCACTGGATCAAGGTGTGTCCATCATTCTCATTCGGACCGTTCGATGGCACTGACGTTCTACGCAGATCGTCATGCGGCTGTCCAAACCCGACGTCGTCGACCCGACCAAGCGACGACATTTCGAGATCTCCATCGACTCCCCCTTCCACATCCTCTCCTGCCGATCCACCCAAGCCAACATCTCCCTCCCGGCCTACAGCGCGCCCGAGCAGGGCATGACCGGCGCCTCCCTCTACGACTGCGGCTGCCCCGGCGCCAACGTGCGGCGCAACTCCCCGAGCTCCTTCCTCCCGACCCTCAACGCCCTGAACTCCGCCCGCACGAGCACGAGCCGCGACGACGACGCCGGCCGGCCCACCACCCCGACGCTGCACATGCCGGGTCTCGCCCGCCCGCAGCAAGCGCACGTCCACGGCCAGTCCCCCGGAGGCGGGCCCCACCACGACCGCGAGCGCGAACGCCCGATCCACCTCCTGCGCGCCCCGTCCTTCAACCCCCCGGCCTTCTCGGACGAGGAGCCGCCACCCCCCCTCATCACGCCGCCGCCGCAGTACGACGACATCGCCAGCCCGACGAATGGCTTGGCGGACTACTTCTCTCGGCTGGCGGACACGTACGATTCCGACGACGAGGAGACGGCGCGGGTCGGGGGGCGGGTGAATGTCCCGCTCACGCCGGGGGGGAGGGTTCATCGGAGTATGGATATCCGGCGGGATTGGGTGCCGGTCGGGCGGTGACGAAGGGGGATGCTTGGGTTGGGTTGGGTTGGGTTGGGTTGGATGCCTCGGGAGTCATCTTGGAGATGGTTGGGGATGGAGTGGCTGTGCTGCCGCTCACTGGGACTTTGTGTGGGTTTAGCGGGGTCGGTCGTTTGGGAGCAGGTACATATATGGACTGTGGATTGCTGGTCTGCGGGATGCAGTGCACATGTAGACAGCTGAAGCCATCGTTGAGCTCGTCGCTGTGTCAACCATGCTTTAGTTCTGAACCACGTCACTTTCTTCTGCTCCACTCGCCTCTTCGTGACCTGAAACAAATACTTCAATGGTCCATGTGCAAGCGGCACCTGCGATCTCGACATCGATGCCTTCGAACTGGTATACAGCGGAAAGGGTCCGCCGAGGCATGCAGCTGGCTCCACTCATGCACTGTTGCCTTCTCACCGGTCGATCGGTGGGTCTTGACGATCGTTGTGATAGCCACAACGGTCTCGGCCACTGTCACCGCCGCATGATCCCCGGATCCGTAGCTGAAATTGAGCAGCACTCACACCGTCCACGACCGCCGCCGAGAGGCTTCCTGCCCACGCCGCGGCCCTTGGTCCTTCTCATCTGACACCGCTTCTGCCCCTCGAACCATGGATCCCTTCTCCATCACCGTGGGCATCGTCGGCGTGGTCGATGGCGGCCTGTCCCTGGCCGGCGTCCTCAAGGACAAGATCAGCGCCTACCGGCACGCCGAGAAGGAGGTCATGGAGCTGGCCCACGAGGTCGACCTCTGCACCACCCTGATCGATGTG
>JAWDJV010000676.1:0-10744 GCA_033119285.1 Teratosphaeriaceae sp. CCFEE 6253
GACATGCTTGGCGTCACGACGTGCCTGGAATCGACCCCTGCTGGCCTGCAGCTTTACAAGCGCTTTGGCTTCCGCGAGGTCCGCACGATCAGGGCCGATATGAGACAATTCGGGTGGAACCTCGCGTATGATGAAGAGGCAGCGAAGAGAGTCTGGATGCTGCGGACTCCGCAAGCTCCTGGTCGTGGAACCTAGGCGGGTATTCGGATCGCATCAGCGGACGCCTGCGAGGTCGACCTTGCGGACGGAGGTTTCCGAAATGGGGAGAGAGTGAGCTTGCGAGTCGTAGCGTCTTGCTCTCAATTTCAGCCAGCTTTCCACCTGGCCAGCCTGTGTCGTGGTAGCCGTCGGTAGACTGAGCTGCCTCATCTACGGCTGTATGACGCTGGCTCTCGTGAGAGCTCTCTGAGCTCATGCCTCATCTCCTCGTCTGCCACGCCAAGATCTCCCAGACGCCTAATGCACCATCCGGCAGCGTCTACAAGCATGCTCCGAGGCGTGCTTGCGCTTCCAGGGCGCAAATCCATGGCAGCTGCCTGTCCCTCGGTTGTGAGCGATGAGGGACCAGTAGTCTTCAGCTCGTCCAAAGTCTTACGAAGGATCATGCGTAGGGTGACAACATCTGGCTGTAATCCTCCGTACATGACCATGGACTTGCCATCTTGTCCAGGAAGCTCAATCACAGTCCGTTGGCGCACAACCAAGTCCAGCGGCCTCGGGTAGCCGCGGGCCAGTCTGCCATTGTTCGTGCCATCGCGGGTACTCCTGGACTGTTGAGCCTTAGCAAGTCGAACAGCGCGCGGCCACAACAGGCCAAGGAAGCGTTGCCCAGCCATCGACCCGTACGTCTCGAGCACTCCTGCAAGAACTTGGTGCAAAGCTCGCATTGGGAGGTTACAGCTGAAGTGACCACGGAGATCTCTCATCGTACTACACAAAGACGCCAACCTGGGATCTCCGATGGAGATGGCGGTGAGTAGAGTCAGGATCTGGTCGAGCAGGGTACGGTCTGAGCCGCTGGTACCGCTGTACTCGCCTTCCACCATAGCTGTGAAGATTCGCTTTGCAGCTTTTGAGTCTCCGTCGACTTGCTTATCGTTGGCTGCTGCTTCAAGTGGGGTGGTCATCATCACTCGTGAGAGCACGGCAAGGTTGACGATGTCCCAGCCCGACTCCTCAGTTCCTGCGAGCGCTTGCAAGACGCGCTCGGCGGCAGTCCACCTGCGCAAGGAGAACTGCGAGCTGAGGAAAGCCTGCAGCACGTTCTGTGGCGTGCCAGGCGGGTCGCCGTTCTCCAAATCCGCCTGTTCGCGCACTTGGACCAGCTTGGCCATTAAAGATCCGTTCTTCGTTGCAGTTGCGTATCGAATGATGGCAGATGAGACGGCAGGGTGACTGTACAGATGCTCGCCAATCAACGGCCCGTCTAGATCTGCGTTGAAAAGAAGCCAGCCCCCAACATCGAAGGCTCCAGCGTCGGTCGCCAGGTCTAGTATGGGGCCTAGCATTGTGGGCGGCAATTGTGGCTCAAAGGCGGGATAGGTGATCGTGTTGTAATTGCTCGTGAACAAGCCGTGGGGAATCGAGGGTGCCTCCTGCATTGGTGTAGTAAAGAACTCTCCGAGTGAGCTACGCCTATTAGCATCCGTATAGTCCCGGAGTGACGCGAGTACCCGTAGTGTAGACTGAAGATTGCCAGCCTTGATATGCGCTCGTAAGGCTTGGTGCGCGATGCCGATGATGGCCGCACTGCCATCGAGGACATAGGGCGGCAAGTCTTTCTTATTGCTCGACTTGACTTCTCCACCAAAGCCAGGCGAGAGATCGATGAGTTGGGTCATGGAGTCAGGACGTGTCCATTCAGTGCCTGCAGACTCCGTGAGGCGCAACACCACCGCGTCCCATGAGCCACCATCAAGTCTCAAGTGCGATCTTTCCAGAAATCGCCGGAACATATGAAGGAGTTGTAGTCCATTTGCGAAAGACAGATTTCGCTCGTTCACACCGCTACTCATTTCGCCAAGAATCGAATCCACATAGGCGTTGACGACTTCACTGCTTATGGTTCCTTTAACGTCGTATGTTACCGGCTCCTGGTCGATGGTCTGTGGCGATTGCGTATTGTACATGTAGTCAAGCTTCTCGAAGTCGTCCAGATGCTGCCTGCCGACTGGCATCAGAGTCCGCCAAGACATCGGCTTCCAATGTGGCTCTTCCTGCTTGCAAATCATCTGCAAGATAGCAGTGCCTTCGAGCACAAATCCGCCGTGAAGACAAGCCCATAGCACCAGCTCGAGCCATATTTCAGGACGAAGGCCAGCGACGTAAACTCTGTAAGCGGATCCTGGGACTTCTGGTCTCAGAGGCATATACTTGCCGCCGCTGGCTAGTGTCTCATCGACGATTACTTTCTCGTGCGCTCTCCACGCCGCGTCGGACAGAGATGTCAATATGCGTGACGACAGCATGTGCAGTGTCGGTGGCTGTTGGATCGCAGTCACATCGTCTCGAGGGGCGCGATTGTAGATCGACGCAGGCATAGCACCTTGGACGTGAAGATGGGCCAAGATTTCCAGAATCTCCGGCTTGATGGTCGTGTCTTTGCATGCGATGATCATGGCACCCAGGGAGCGCCAGATATTCCCCAGCACCTGATGGCAGAAGGCTTTGTGCTGCTCAGCATGTAGACCACTTGACTGCTCAGGAACGTGGCTCAATGATGAGGCCTCAGAAAGCGCACCATACGCTGGCTGGCAGGGCAAACGGCTTTGGGGACGCTGGATGGCGAAGGGTCTACCAGTGAACTCGTCGAGTGAATACAGTCCATCCCATGGTACCCGGGTCTTTGGCACGTGTTGCAGGGGCTGGCTCGCTGGACCTAGATGACTGATCAAGTCCTTGATCAACCACACTGTGGCCTTCCATCGCCCCTGCGAGCACGCAAGGTCGAAGAAGAGGTCGAGCCCGTTGTCTGCCACAAGTCCCTTCCGTGCGGCGAGAACAATCTCCGCCCTCTCTAAGGGGTCATCAATGCTGAGGTTCGTATGCAGATGTGCAGGTTGTCGAAGGCTGGCTGGCAGACAGGCTTCTAACAGCAACGCCCAGCTTTTGGGGTCCTGCCTTTCGGCCACCGGGGGTGCTCCGACACGATTGAAGACTCTGTAGTTGCTGAGCGTCTGATCTCTGCAGTCTGGATCGACGTTTGTGTGTTGTGTGGCAAACGGGCGATGGAGCACTCGCTTGTTCACGTCTGGCCGAGTCGCCCAGGCGCGTGTTGCATGGCTTGTCCGCGAGACGGACCATGGTCGCCGGCTAAAGCATCGCAGCATCGGTCTGTCCAGAAGTCGCTGTCTTGTTCGATCGAAGGGTTGGGATGTCGATGATGTGATGGAGCATGTCGTGAAGCCGCTGGAAGCGAGACGGGATTGACCGCGCTGCAGCCTGGCCTGTCTCAGGCTGCCACCCCAGGCTCCACCCTTGTTCGTTTGCCATCGCCCACACGTGTACATAGCCAAGTTGCACAAGTTCCATCCATCTTTGCCTGAGTCTTTCATGTGTAGGGCGTGGGGCAAGCTAAAAAGCTCGTTCCGGTGGCGTCTACCACAACACATGGAGTAGAACAAGCTTCACCCTCACCACCTTCGACGCGTTCAGCACGCGCCGACGGACCGAACATATAGTGTCAGCTGCACTTCAGTACTTGCACACCCTCATCTCAGTCATCCCATTCCCGAGCGCCCGAGGACTTCGGCATCGGGATGTCGTACCGGCTCGGTGTGGACGTACGTTCTTTCGAGATGGATCTGGCTGACAGAGTCTCAGAGATTGCGAAGACCGGGCGTGCTGGCTGCCAAGCGCCACACTGCAAGAAGCAAGATGTCAAGATTGAGAAGGGCGAGATCCGTCAAGGCGTTCTCGTCACCATCCAAGAGCATCAATCAATGAAATGGCGGCACTGGTTTGTCGTGCAGTTCGAATATGTCAAATGGCCGACTGACAGCGCTCAGGGGATGTGTCACCCCCGAGGTCATCCACAACTGGAAAGAGGCCTCCGGCGACGACATGGATATGGTCGATGGCTATGACGAGCTTCCCACCGATGTGCAGGCTAAAGTCGAGCGTGCGTTCGAGCAAGGTCACGTCGACGACGAGGATTGGAACGGGGTGGGTCAGATAGATTCTGTGGTCGCTTGCAAGACTAACAGAGTTCGCAGGACATAGAGATGAACAGATGGACTGGGAAGACCAAGCAGGGCATGTTCGTCAAGACGCCCAAGTTGAACAAGAGCGCAGTAAGTACTCCAACGATCTCAATGGGAGCATACAAGACCTAACAAGGCACAGAAAAAGGGCGAGGACGACGGGGTCAACGAAGATGCCAACGATGTACCGGCAAAAGCGAATAAGAAGCGCGGGCGTAGCAAGGTCGACGAGGGCGACGGGGATGACGACGGGGCAGTGAAAGCACCAGCCAAGAGAGCCCGAGGCAAGAAGGTCGTAGAGGCGGGAACCTCCGATATTGATCACGAAGAGCCTGAGTCAGCACCGCCAGCCAAGAAGTCCAGGAAAGCCGCTAAGGTCAAAAATGAAGATGCCGACGAGCAAGGGGCAGCGCCGAAACCTGCAGCGAAGCGAACCCGTGGGAAGAAGACGAAGTCCGACGACATTGTCCAAGCCGACGAGTCTGCACCTGAAAAGTCCAGTCCGGTGAAAAGGTCCCGATCGAAGAAAGTGGCGCCGCTTCCCAACGACGAAGGTGATGGGGTCGAGCCCAGTGAGAAGAAAGCCAAACCTCAAAAGCGCAAGGCTAGAGGCAAGAAGGCGACTACTGCCGACGACGAGTGACCTCCGCCCGCGCAGACGGTGCTGGAGCATTGATCGAATTATGTCGGCTCGAAGGCACTTCACAAATGCTAGCGAGCGGATGCCACGCGCTCTCAGAGCACCGCGTCGATGCTGCCGCGCAAAGTGTTGATTCCCGTTTACCTGCTTAGCTTTATACCCACAATGTACATTACGCGGTGCAGCCAGCCGGCTGAACTCTTCTGCGATTCACTCGCACTGGCGACCACATTGCAAAGCTAAGTCTTCGAAGATTGACGTAAGTTAGGTGGTAGAGGAAGAGAGTGTTGTTGTGGAGCACGGGAGATCTACATGTACCTTGGACTCACACTTTGCGGAGCATCGAAGCCGAGGCATGCACGTGGCACCAGAGTACAATGACGACGCGTAGCAGCATTCATTTCGACCGTTCGGATGCATTCGACTCCGGTGGACCCGCCACGTCTGCATCGACGCAACGGTGATCTCGCGAAGAAGGCATTCCGAGACAAGTGACGGTAGGACGGACCTTGCTCTTTTCACTTCCTTCCCCCATCTTGCAATCCATTACTGCCGTCTGCGATGGACTCCTCGAGCCTTGGCCTGCTTAGATTCCTCGTCCCGCAGATACCCTCCCTCGCCAATACCACGCTATGGCACAGCCTAGGCATGACGGAGACGTCGTCGAAGTGGGATCTTCGGACTCAGCTCACAGTGCAAGTTCTGCGCCAGATGATGCGGGGAGGTGGCAGTAAGCCACCGTCGATTGAGAAAGTGCAGGGACAGACCCTCACGGATTCGGGAATCAAGGGAAAGATATGGGTTGCAAAGACTACAATAGCGGCACCGAGTCCAGAGGATGAGAGTCTGCGGCAGGCGGTCTTCAAGGCGATCGCTGACATGAGTGAGGGCGAGGTGCAGTATACCAGGCCCGAGCTTGCAGACATGGAGGTGGAATGGACGGGATTCAGGCCAGGCGCTGGCAAGGACGAGCCTCTGCCAGACATATCCGAAGCGGATAAATTCAAGGGTCTCATGGACGAGCCTTCGCGGACCAGCAGGACCACGCTGCTGTACTTCCACGGCGGAGCGTACTACCTTTGCGATCCCAGCACACACCGGCAGCTCACGAGCAGACTGGCGAAGGAGACGCATGGCAGGGTGTGCAGCGTGCGATACCGCCTGGCACCTCAAGCCGCTTTCCCGGCGCAATTGCTTGATGGATTCATGGTGTACCTCAGTCTACTATATCCACCACCTCGATCCATGCACGAAAGGGTATCTGCCAGTGACATTGTGTTCGCGGGGGACAGCGCAGGAGGCAACCTGGTGTTCGCCTTGGTACAGCTGCTGCTGCAGCTTCATCGAACGAGCGACAAGCCGACCGTGAAATTCCACGGCAAGATCGTCGACGTGCCGCTTCCCGCAGGCGCAACGGCAAACTCTGGCTGGTTTGATATCTGCCGAGCGATGCCTTCGCTGTTATCGAACAGCAAGTACGACTATCTCCCGCCGCCGAACCACGACGACTCCATGACTCGGTTCGAGAAAGACAGTGTGTGGCCTGCTGATCCGCCGCGGGGCGATCTGTTCTGCGATCTGAGTCTGCTCGACCACCCCTTGACATCGCCACTGGCTGCCGAAAGCTGGAAAGGCGCTCCACCGATGTACCTGTGCACCGGAGAAGAGTGTCTGTCAGATGAGGACTGCATCGTTGCCGCTCGTGCTGCCTCCCAGGGAGTGAAAGTGCAGTTTGCGCAGTACCAGGCCATGCCGCACTGTTTCGCGATGCTAATGCCGACGCTACCTACTGGGGATCGATGCTTACGAAGCTGGGGTGCTTTCTGCCGGAAGTGTGTCGAAGAGCCAGACGAGGTGAGCACGAACGGCACCTTCATACACGCGAAGACCGGAAAGGAGGAATCGATCGAGGTGACCAGCGCTACAACCATTACATTGGGGCAGGCGAGAGATTACATGCGGGCGGCGAAGATAAGGCGAATCCAAGGTCATGAGCGAGAGGGTAAAGCAATGCCCAAACCTGCGTTGTGATATTGGCTCTGGCATATTGCATTGAGAAGCAATTGAGATAGATTGACTGCAAGACACCGTTGCATAACTTCAGGCTATAAAAGTTCTATGGTCCGGCACAACTCAAACGTCGTTGGCGGACGCGTTGACAACGCGACTGGTCCCATCTTCCGCGCCAGGCAAACCCTCGTCGTCGCCAGGCTCTCTGTAGGTGCCGCTCGCTTTGGCGGCGCCACGAGTCCGGCCCCCGTCGATGATGTTGCTCGGGTCGATAGCAGCACGCTCATCTTGCTCTGCAGCATGTCAGCCGCTGATGATCTCGGTGGTGCGGTGTCTCATACCGAGGGTCGCATCGGAATCTGCGGTGGCCGGATCAATGGGATCCTCGACCGGATCCTCGTCTTTCTGTACGGGAACGGGTGCTTGCTTTTGTCCAGTCCGTGAGACGTATTCGTTGTCCGAGGCGCCGGTGCCAGCAGGCGCGTCGTTGGGCAACTGGGCCTGGTCGTCCTTGGCCATCGTATTGGACATTTCGGGGTTGTTGCGAAGATAGATTGCTGGGTAGCCGGAATGCTATGCTGGTGACTTGGCCGGTAGTCAAGCGTAGGGTGAATAGAATGCGCTTCTTGATGGAACGGAGCAGGCTATGTATTCCACCTTCTCATGGCCAGTCGCTGCGCTGTCATCGCTGGGACGTCACCAAGCCACTGCTTCATACTGATGCAATGACACCAGCCCCAACGTCCATCGGACCTGAAGCTTGCCCCGAATTATCCAGCGTGTCAAGACGGGGTGCATTAGACCGTGGGACTAATGTGTCGGACATATCGAGCACGCTTGCGCCAGTGAAAAATCCGCAGATTGTCTTCAGTCCGGTACGCGGAGCAGATGCGCCGAGCGAATGATGTCGCTGGCACTCGAGGCCAGTGGCAAGTAGCACAGGCGTGTCCAGGGACGGAGGATGGAGCAGTGGTCATGGAGATGCTAGCGCAACATTGATGCCATGGGGCGATCGCATGGATCCCGCTAATGCGGGCGATCTCCCCCGGATCAGACGCGATTCATGACGTTCCGTGACGCGTCGACCTTGATACCGCTTTTACTCATATAGCATTGACTTGCGCTGTTGTTCGGACGTGCTGCCGAGGCCGCGAGAGACCGAAGCGTGCCAGAACGAGCTTATCCCGTCCACGCTTGCAAGACAGAGGGCAGGTGCGCGGCGAGACGAGTGCAGTCCAGACAAGAGTGCCACCGACAGGTCGTGATATCAGCGATATACCCTCCAGTGGCAAAGTTTACCAGTACGGCAGAGGTACTGGGCAAGTCGGAATGGCTCAATCTGTTTCCACAGCCATTTGCACGCTGACCTCCCAGACCACACCCCTCGCATCGCCAAGGCGCTTCCGAATGAGATTCGTGACGCTTGATCGTATCCTCGGCATCTCATCGCCATAGCTGCCCGTGTCGCGATGCCGCAGCTTCAGGTTCGCCATGCACATCCCGTAGTGGACCTGCCAGAATCGTGCCTCCTCCACCGTCGCTACTCCAGGGTCGGTCTCGATCTCGTCGATGACCTTACGGACCGCGCGCTTGTCACGCGCATGCGGCTTGTAGCTCATCAGCAGCATCGAGGCCAGGGACATACCGAGCCGGACGCCGAGCGCTATCATGAGCATCGCGATCGCGAAGGAGAAGATGATGTCGAAGTATTTGTAGCCCGACATGTTGAGGAATGGCATGATGAGTAAGAGCACCGACGCGGAGAGTGTCAGAAAGTGGCTCGGATTGCCGAGGATCTTGCCCCAGCCTGCTATGAGATCAAAGCGCATCGCTCTGCCTATCCGCGCATGATTCTTCAACACCATGGCGGAGATGAGCGTGCTGGCAATGGAGAGAAGCGAGCTGATGTCGACCGAGCCTGCGGCGACGCGCTCATGCGAGTGAGGTGAATGCGACTCGTGGTGGCCAATGTTCTCCAGCGAGTGTTTGACTCCATGGCTGATGATGTCCAGACCCATGAAGGTGATGAAGACGGCCATGCCGAATCCCGCGAGGACGTCGGCGCGCTCCAGGCCGAAGGGATGCTTGATCGAGCTGCGCTTCCATACCTCGAAGTTGCCCATGACGTCCACTGCGACGCAGACGGTAGCGCCAGCCGCATCGAACAGCAGGAGGCGGGAGAGCGCAGTCATCGCCAGCGAGCCTGAGCCTGAGAACTGCACATAACTCGCAACCAAGAAGTGGCAGAGACACCAAGTCAGACGCGCAGTCTGAGAGGAGGTCATGCTCCACCAGGCCTCCTTCCGCGTCGGCATGGGCAGGGCGGCTGGTACGCTGAGCGGCGTCCGAGCAATCGGAGGCTGAACAATGGTGTCCATGTGCGACACGTGTATCGAGGAGTGGCGGTACTTGTGGCCCTTCCGCCGCCCAAGCGCTTCGCTTTTGCTTGCACCCCCTTTCCCGGCGGTGTACTGCTGGGTCGTGAAGTTGAAGGGGTTACCCGCCGCCAGTCCACCGTCCATGGTCTGGAAGCCGCCATCCGTGCTTGCTGTCTGCGGCGTGACTGGACTGTAGTAGGTGCTTTGCGGGCTCATGACAAGAGCAGCCTCGGAGAATGAGGCCCGGGTCGGCGACAGCATCGTCGCTGCCGCGCCCACGTACGCTGCATGGCTGCTTCCCTTGCTTGGTGAGTCGGTGATGCCTTGCTGTATGTCGTAGTCGTGCTCGGTGTGGATCGCGGGCGGAGAGGTTTCGCTGTGTCCGATGCCGAGGCCGTCTGTTGCATGCGGGGGGCCGTCATATGGCGGAGTCGGCGTACGCCGTGGCAGCGAGGTAGGGAGTGTGGGGCCCATCTAGGCTGGAGGCCAAATTCGTGCTGTGGCCATGAGGAGCTCCGAAGTTACTACTTGGAGGAGAATACTGCAACGATGCGCCGGGAGCTCCCGCGCTGAGGTGTGAAACGCGGATGCACAAGCACGACAAGGTGGAGTGAGGGTGGAGACTGGGGACGGACACGATCACAGACGTCGTTGTCCACAATCTTCAACACCGCGTCTATCGTGTCGATGCCATGCCCACATCCAACATGGAGGAGATGTTATCGCATGGGTGCAGCGGAGTCATAGACGAGACCCACGATAGTCATGAGCTGCGCCACATATGGCATGTGCTTTGCTATGAGGTCACGCTTCCGAACACCCTGGACCGTTCAAGCAATGCCTGATGAATGACCCAGTCACGGGTGTCAGGTCACTGTCCCACCAGTCAGCGGCGACACGTTCCTGAACACTTGATGCAGTGTGGTCACGGCCTTGGTCATCCGTGCAGCGCCTCTTGCGTGGCCTGGGCTTATCGCTGCACTCCACACAGAAGCTCGAGCTCGTGCGCAGTGCGCGGTTGCCCGTGGCCGCCCCCAACAACAAGGCCGGGAGCACTGCCTTGCCTTGGAAGACGTGACTCCTTTGTCCACAAATCACTACCATCCGCACAGCCGACATCATCCTAGAGCATTCGGCATCCCGTGTCGTAGTCATTACCGCGTCCGTGACCCGAAGTCGTCAGCGAGTCCCCAGCATCACTGCTCCAGCAACCGCGTCCAAGTGACTCAGCTCTGCCGAGTCACGTTCATTGTTCCTCGTACCTGCTAGTCGTCGCAGCTGCTATCGAGAAGCTTCCGCACCTCCTTTGTTCTTCAATAGCATCGCCAGACCTATCTCCGCCTCTTCCTGCGAACAAAGCACCACCAACGAACGTCCGTATCCGAACACGTTGCTCGGCTCCGCCTCGGCAACGCACTAAGCTCCAAAACGCGTCCCCCTCGTCCCATCACAACCGCATCGCAGAGCTGCGACTCGCAGTCAAGATGTCCTCTGAGCAGACCTTCTCCACCTCC
>JAWDJV010000677.1:0-10713 GCA_033119285.1 Teratosphaeriaceae sp. CCFEE 6253
CGCATGGGGGGAGAAGTGGGGCGGCGGCTCGTTGCATGGCAACCCTGCCGAAGCCTGTTACACATCGACTCATCCTCACCAAGCTCAACATGTCCACGATGAACAACGCAAGTCAGCATAGTCTTTGCAAGACAAGCGCACACCGCGGCGAACACATGTGAGGATGAAGGAGAAAGGAAGGCTGGACAGTTCTCCTTGCTTCTGGCAGACCTCACCCATGCCCACACAGGCATGATTCACATGAAAGACTCACTCCCCACATATATGTAGGTGACGCACCCAGCACCTGCCCACTCCCCATCCCAAACCACCCCTCCCAATCCAGAGCATCATGGGCGGCGCAGCCTTCGCCACCGCCTCCGCCCCCGGCGCCCCTACCCTCCGCACCCCCCGCCTCAGCCCCGCAGACTACGCCCGCCTCAGGTCCACGCTGAAGAACACCCTGCAAGCGTTCTTTGGCCCCTCCGCTGAGCTGGACACCCTCCGTCCCGCCCCCGAGAAGCCGGATCACGGGGACATCGACTTCCTCGTCGCCCACGACGACCCCACCGCTGTGGACTGGCTCGCCCTCGCCACCGCGATCGGTGCCGCGGGGCTCATTGTGCACCATGCGGCGATGTGCTCGCTCGCTGTCCCGCTCCACCCGCACCCCACCGACGGATCCCACGGTCCATCTCCACCAGTCCTCTACAAGCAGATCGTCTCGCACCAACCCTCCCCTCTCCCCTACCATGCCGCCGCGGGGCAGCTGACCAAGGAGATCTATGCGCACGTGGATATCGAGCTCGCGCCCCCGGCCCTGTATGCCTGGCGCGCCTTCCACGGCTCGTACGGCGACACGGGCAGTCTCCTGGGCCGGATCTTGCGGCCCTTGGGTTTCACCATCACGCACGCGGGCCTATACTTGCGGATGCGGGAGCTGGATGAGGTGGTGAAGAAGGCGCCGCAGCTGTACCCCATCGCGGATAAGGCGGGCTTACTGTTCCTGAGCTGTGACCCGGGAGAGATCCTGCGTTTCCTGGGGTTGGCGACCGAGGGGTACGAGGCCGGGTTCACCACACTGGAGGCGCTGTACGAGTGGGTGGCGGGGTGCAGGATGCTGTCCCTGGGCGCTGTCCGGGTGAAGAGGGACACGGCCTCCGAACGCGCGAGGGAGGCGACGCGGACGGTGTACGCGGGCTTCTTTAACCACTGGCTGCCCGCGCACCCGCCTCCCAGTTCCCCTGCACCCGCATCGAGTGACGAGGACCCGGGCGCCACGCGCCAACAGCTCGCGGAGGAGGCGCTGGAGTTCTTCGACCGCCGGGCCGAGTACGCGATCCAGCACGCCGCCCACCTCCGCGCGATCGCGACCGCGATAGCCCTCCGCCTCATCAAGGATTTGATACAGCAGCACTCCGGCCGCAAAGGCGCGGCGCTGAATGAAGTCGTCAGGGGCTTTCAGCATTTCGTCGGGGTTTCAGGGGAAGGGGGTTTGGTGGTAGAGCGGGAGGCGCATCGGAGCGAGGGGAGCGAGTTGTACAGGCTGCTGGGGGAGGGCGGGGAGGGGTTCCGGGATCCGGTTGGTGTGGGGGAGTTTGTGAAGGGGGTTTGGGAGGAGGTCAAGACGAGGGAGCGGAGGAGGGCGGAGGAGGCGAGAGGGGAGGTACCGGCTGTAGGGGGGACGTAGAGGGGAGGAAGACCGGGGGGCCCGTGGTTGCTGCACTGGAGATGCCACGGGGTGAGCGCATGAAGGTTGGTTCCGAAGACGGGCTTTCCTCCGACGGCCTTGCTGGGCATGGTCTCGGGACCCATCAAGCAAGACAGCTACAGTCCGACCCTCTAGACTCTGCCATCCCGCCCCGGCGTGGACTGGTATGCCCACTACATACGGGGATTCCATTGACATGTGACAGCCCCGCTATCGATAAGAGCTGCCAAATATTGACGTCACCGGCAACTCTCCCCATGTGATGCGATCAACACCACCTCATTCTCCAATGCTAACCACCATCCGCCACGCCTTCCGCACCACCCACACCGCTCTCCGCTCCATCTCAAATACCATTGCCACAATGGCTGCCCCCCCCAGACGCCTCCGCATCGGCTACATCCCCGAGCACTTCTCCACCCCGCTGCACTTCGCCTCCACCCACTTCGCCCTCGACGCCACCCTCGTCCCGGAACCCCTCGGCACCGGCGCCCTGACCGCGCGCCTGAAAGCCCCCAGCGCCGACGCCCAAGCCATCGACGTCGCGATCGGGCTGACCGAGGGCTTCGTCGCGGATCTGGGGAAAAGCTTCGCCGCGGCCAAGGGGGAAGAGGGGAAAGCGGCGTATGGGCTCGTGGGGACGTATGTGGAGAGCCCGCTGTGCTGGGCCATCAGCACGGGGGCGCAGCGGGAGGGAGTCGACAGTGTGGAGGACTTGATGACGCAGGGGAGGAAGGTGGGCGTCAGCAGGATCGGGAGCGGGAGTTATGTCATGGCGTACGTCCTGGCCGATCAGCACGGTTTTCTCTCCCCGGGGAAAGACTCGTTCCAGGTGGAGGTCATCGGCGATTTCGCCGCTCTCCGCCGCTCCGTCCGCCACGAGGGGGAGGAAGCCAGGACGGACTTCTTCATGTGGGAGCACTTTACCACGAAACACTTCTGGGACAATGGCGAACTGAAGCGCGTTGGGGAGATCTACACGCCGTGGCCGAGCTGGATGATCGTGGCGCGGGACCCCCAGGACGAGAGATTGAGTACGATGTTGGAGAAGATGGATGACGGGGTGCGGTGGTATCGGGGCCATGGGGAGGAGGCGGTGGAGCACATCACCAGCACGATGCGGTATAGCAAGGAGGATGCGGAGGCGTGGATGGGGAATGTGCGGTTTGCGGACGGGGTGAGGGGGGTGCAGAGAGGGGTGGTGGATGAGACACTGGCTGTGCTGCGGAAAGCGGGCGTGCTGGGGGAGGCGGCAGGGGGCAGCGAGAATATGATCGCGATCAAGAGGGAGTCGAAGCCGGCATCGTGAAGGCGGTGGCACGAGATCGGTTTCGAAGTGCACGGAAACGAGTGCCCTCTTCGCCCCCGTCTGGGCCTGAGGAATCAGCCACCAAGCCCGGACGCTCTACGCGTCATGCAAGCCCAGCGCGGTTTCCTGCTGGCAGCCCGGTCAGAGCGACAGCCGCTTACGGAAGCGTCGGTGTGCGAAGGATTCCCCTGCCGAGGACGAAGTAGCTGGCATGCTGATCAGTGTGTCAGAGTTCTCTGCATGCCACGGCCAACCAGCCATGTCAAGTGCGATGACAGGACATTGTGAATCAACGATTCTCGCACGTGAGGGAGGACGCCTTCACAATGCGGTCGCCACTGCGGACAGAGCGTCGATTGTGCCAGCAGGCAAACGCAAATCAGCGCGCGAGATGGGCGGGGATCCGAAGATACTATCCCTCGCACAATCCCTTACCCCCAACTCAGCTTCTAGTTTTGCGGGGTTTTCTATAGTAAAAAAGATGGCTTAGCGGGTAAACACCTCGTTTTCTCGCTATATCGCTATCGCCGTCGATAAAGCTATAGTTTACTAGTTTTTTTAGGTTTACGTTATTTATAGAGTGTATCTTTACGCTACCTACGCCGCCGCCGCCCTCGCGCCGCCGCCCGTATACTTACGCCGCCCTCCCCCTTACGCCGCCCTCCCCCTTACGCCGCCCTCCCTTACTACTACTACCCTCGCTACCGCCCTCGCGCCGCCGCCTACGTGCTACCTACCTACCGCCGCGCCGCGCTTATACTATATACGAAGGCGATAATAAGGAGGGCTACGGAGGGCGGAGGGGGGAGGGCGGAGGGTAGAGGAGGGTAGCGGGGGGCGGAGGAGGGTAGGGCGGGGGCGGAGAGCGGCGCGAGGGCGGCGTAAGGGTAGCGGAGACGGCGGAGCTCTATATAGTAGCGATATACTATATAGACGATGTAACCCTTAAATTACGACGGCGCTAGCGATATAACGAGTGTTTACCCGCTAAGCCTTCTTTTTTACTATAGGCGACCCCGCAAAAAATAGAAGGTAAGTTAGGAATTTGGGGGTAAGGGATTGTGTAAGGGATAGTAGTTCCGCACCTCTCGATATCGCCTTGCGTATATGCGCACCGAGGGACACCCTCACATCCATCCAGCCTCACAGAGATCTCCGTGGCAGTCCATGGAGCTCGTCATGACGTCTCCGAATCATGCTTCCACACCCCAACGCCTTCGCTAATGGTTCAGAGTTACGAGCACCCGCGCAGCGCCTCACCGCCTCCCTCCGCCCCCACTCCCTCCCATGCCCCCCAGCATCCCCATCATCTTCCCCAAATCCATGCCCCCCATATTCGGCATCCCGCCCCCACCCGCACCCCCCATCCCCCCCATCATCTTCTGCAGCGCCGCCATATCCGGCATTCCCCCCCCACTCACGCCCCCACCTCCCTGACCCAGACTCGCCATCCGCTTCTGCATCGCCGCCATCTGCTGCTGCTGGTTCCCGCCCCGCATCCCGCCCTGCGCCTTCTGCATATTCGCCATGGACCCCTTGACCTGCTTCGCCATCCCCGCCATCATCCGCTGCTGCGTCAGCAACTCCTCGACCTCGTGCACGCTCGTCCCGGACCCCCGCGCCACGCGCGTGATGCGCGTGGGCTGCTCGACGAACATCTTCCCGTCGGAGTCGAGCTCCTTGACCGTCATGCTGTCGCAGATGTACACCATCCGCTTCAGCTTCATGCCCCCCTCCTCGTCGTCCATGGCGCCCATCATCTGGCTCATCCCGGGCACCATCCCGGCCATCTTGGACAGCGGGCCCATCTTCATGATGTTCGTCAGCTGGTCGCGCAGGTCGCGGACGGAGAACTTGCCCTCCGTCAGGTTCTTCATCGTGTCCTTCTGGTCCAGCTTGAGGCTCTGCACGTGCTCGACCAGCCCCTGCATGTCGCCCATGCCCAGCAGCTTGGAGACGAAGGACTGCGGGTTGAACTTCTCAAGGTCGAGGAGGTGCTCGCCGGTGCCAATGAAGACGATGGGGGTATGTGTCGCCGCGACAGCGGAGATAGCGCCACCGCCTGCGGCCGCGCCGTCGGTTTTCGTGATGATGATGGCGCCGAAATCGGCCGTCTCCTTGAACGCCCGCGACTGCGCCTCGGCGGCCTGCCCGATGGAGGCGTCCAGCACCATGATCGTCTGGTGCGGCTGCACCGCGGCCTGGATCTCGACCATCTCGGCAAAGAGCGCGTTCTCCTGCTGGTGCCGGCCGGAGGTGTCGACGATGATGATCTCGAACTTGTCCTTCTTGAACTTCTCCACGCCGTCGCGCGCCACGACCACCGGGTCGGTCTGCGTGAGGGAGCCATAGTAGGGGATCTTCGCCTTCGTGGCGTTCTGCTTCAGCTGGTCGAAGGCGCCCGCGCGGAAGGTGTCGGCGCACACGAGGCAGGTCTTGAAGCCGCGCGCCTGGTACCACCGCGCGAGCTTGGTGCACGTCGTCGTCTTCCCCGCGCCCTGCAGGCCGACGAACATGATGACATTGCTCTTCCCCTTCTTGGGCACGTACTCCTTCTGGTGCGGATTGACGATGTCGACCAAGGCGTCGAAGACGGCCTTCTGGATGATGCGCTTCTTGTTGGCGGACGGCGGGAGGTCTGGGAACTTGACGGCGGCCTTGATGGTCTTGCGTAGCGTGGCGACGAGCTTGATATTCACGTCGGCTTCTGCGAGGGCGTTGGAGATCTGCTTGATCATGCCATCGAAGGCCTTCTCGTCCAAGGTCGGGGCGCGGGTCAAGTCCGAGACGGCGGAGTTGATCCGGCGGCCGAGGTCTTGGAGGACCATCGTGGCGGTGCGGGGGGGGTCAGATGCCGGGGGAGGGGCGGGGAGGGGTCTAGTACCGGAAGTGTGGCTATGAGTGGCAGATGTGTAGGTGTGCTGGAGTATACATCTACAGATGTCTGGCCCCACAGTGGGTGACTGAAAGCTGTGGGACGGCGAATGAACCGCCGAAGAATTTCAGAGACGGCTTTCACATGCAACAGGACAGAACTGTGGACATCGCACTCCTGCAAGCATTACGCACGCAGCCATGGCGCCGATATCGAAGAAGCGCAGTCGAGACGAAGACGAAACGCGGCGGCCGAAGAAGAAGAAGGTCAAGAAGGTCAAGCCCATCGACTACCACAGCTCCGACGACGAGGCAGAGATCGCGGGGGCCGCATTCGATGCGCCCAAGGAGCCCAAGCGGGAGAAGGTCATCCCGACGACTGGACCCAACGTTGCTCCGTTAGGTGTTCGCGAGGAGAGGAAGACGAAGATAGACACGGCGAAGAAAGTGGATGGAAACCCCAAGTCCATCCTCAAGCAGACCTCGCCCGTGCCGGAGTGGGTAGACGACGATTCCGGGCCGCAGGACGAGGAGGATGAGCTGGACAGGAACACGGCGTGGAATGCCATCCCCGCCCGAGACAATGCGCCCTACGATCCCGCAGCCACTACCTCCGACGCCGATGAAACATTCATGGTGGACCCCGATGTACAGGGACTCGAAGACGAGGATGAGAATGACGAGCCTGACCTCGCGTCCAGCGACTCTGCGGATTCATCCTCCGAGGAATTGAACGACGACGACACCACCTCCCAAACCTCCTCGCAAACCCCGCGCGAGACCAAGAAACGCAACGACCCCGCCGCCTTCGCCACCTCCATCACCGCGCTCCTGGCCACCAAACTCACCGCCCCGAAGCGCCCGGACCCGATCCTCTCGCGCTCGGCCTCGGCCGCCGCGGCCAACGCCTCCCTCGCCAACAACAAACTCGAACTCCGCGCGCGCGCCGCCATCCGGTCCGAACGCCGCGCCGCGCTGGACAAGGGCCGCGTGACGGACGTCCTGGCGCTGGAGACGGAGGGCGTGGAGACTGGGGAGGTGGTGGAGGAGGAGAAGAGGTTGAAGAGGACGGCGCAGAGGGGCGTGGTCAGGCTGTTCAATGCGGTAAGGGCGGCGCAGGTCAAGGGGGAGGAGGCCATGAGGGAGGCGAGGCGGGAGGGGGTGGTGGGGGTGAAGGCCAGGGAGGAAAGGGTGAGTGAGATGAGTAAGAGGGGGTTTCTGGAGCTGATCTCTAGTGGGGGTAAGGCGGGTATGGGTGCGGTGGCGGCGTGAGGGTGTAGCGATGCCGTGTCCTGAATGGTAAGGTAGAGTCGATGTGGATGCTGACGGAAATCGAAGACATCCGAGAGTGGTCTCTCTGCATCGTACCTTCCTCCTCTGTCAAACTCAATCTTGACCTCCAGTCGCACACCTCATACTTCAACCTCAGTCTCTTCTGCATTCGCCATCGTCATCATGGACGACTTCGAAGACCTCCTCAGCGGCGAAGCTTGGCTGTTCGGCTGCTCGCAAGAATCGCTGAGCACTGCGAGCGCTGATCTTGACTTCTGCGAGAGCGAGGACGCGGTTCTTGACGGCGGGTCGGAAGTCCATCATGAACGCGGATGGGCTGCTGACGTCGAGGACGATGCGCACGCTGGAGTGCTGGGAACTTCGTCCACCGCGGCATCAGCGCCGGGGCTACCTTTGATTGCTCAAGCGACTGATCCGCCGCCATCTACTCACGAGGCGCCGGCGCGATGCAGTACTGGGACATGCGACGTCGACACACAGATGGCAAGTGCTCCCGACGAGGATGCAGTGCCCGCCAGGCAGCCACCTCCCGTGCTTGCCAGGATCGAAGCCATCTTCCAGCAGATGGCCGACGACATGGTCGAACAGAAGCCGGAGATCGGGATCGCACTTCATGTGCGACCCCGTCAACCACTTCGCGGCGCTGATGTCGGCAGCAAGGCCGCTGCTTCGGAGCGCAAGGTCAAGCGGCTGTGCTTCCCAGGCAAGACCGCGAAGGAAGCCTGGCGGTTCAGTAAGCCGACCGCGGCGCTCGCCTGGATCGCACTCCCACTGACGACCAAGCAGCCGTCGTCCTCCGCATCCTCGAGCTGATGCACGGAGCGCTGCGTACCGGCGCCACGATCTCCAAGCGGTGCGCATGATCTCTCGCAGCCGCTTCCAATGACTGAAGCCCACTGAAGCTCACTGTACCGTGCAGCGACATCTACTACCGCGACCCAGCCCTCTTCGGCAGCCAGACGCACGTCGACCGCTACATCGACGACATCGCCTACACCTTCAGCGTCCCGCGCTCCGCACTCAATGTCACCGCCGTAGCCAAAGGCCTCCTCATTGGCGCCCTGTCCATCTGCCGCCGAGACGGTTCAATCACGAACGCCGTGGCGGATCGAGACGGCATGCTAGTCCCCAATCTCAAGGACATCCTCTCCATCGACCTGACAGCAGTGAAATGGATCATCGTGGTCGAGAAGGAAGCCAGCTTCCGCTCCATCGCCGCTTCAACCTTCTGGGCCCGGCTGTCAACCGAGGGCGTGCTGCTCACGGGGAAAGGGTATCCGGATCTCGCCACCCGGGCGCTCCTCCGATACCTCTGCACGCCGTCGCCGCAGAACGGGTTCGCGGCACCAGCGTGCTATGCGCTGGTGGACTATGATCCGGATGGGCTGGCGATCATGTCGGTGTACAGGCACGGCTCCATGGCGCTTGCGCACGAGAGCGCGGAGTTGTGCGTGCCGCGGTTGAAGTGGTTGGGGCTGCGCGGTGAGGATGTGGTGTTGGGGGCGCAGGGCACGCATGGGAGCCAGGGGTTGCTGACGCTTACGGGGAGGGACAGGGGGAAGGCGCGGAAGATGCTGGAGCGGACTGAGGGTGGTGAGGGGGGCGAGGAGCGGAGGGCGCTGCAGGTTATGATCATGCTGAATCTCAAGGCGGAGTTGCAGTTGCTGGATGCTGTGCCGGGCGGAATGACGGATCTGCTTGAGAGGGAGCTGGGTGGGTCCATGGACTGACGAGCCAGCAGCTCGCCGGGTCCGGAAGACGACGAGTATGGGTTCAACCGGCTGTCGCGAAGCTGTATCATGTACTGCTGTTGACGCCACCACCACTGCGTGCTCAAACACTTCACTGTCGACCTGAAACGCCCAGCTCGCCTTGCTCACGAACGGATTGACTCGAATAGGCAAGAACAGAGTTCCGGCCGTCTCGCCGCGTGCCGCCCCGATTGGGCCAACGTCCCAGAGCGCCGTTCAGACTTCGACCTCCGTCTCACGACTGAACTTCGGCAGCACACGTCTGCTTGACACTCGTCACCCCTCACCGACGCACGCCGTTCCCACTCATTATTGTCCACGGCCTCTGCCGGTCGCGCACATCACGGCAGCTGCGTGCCACGTACTAGTGACTGACTCGGGCCAACATAGACTTCGCCATCCGTCCCAATGTGACTTCGTGAACGAAACGCAAAACAGAGGAGCCATGTGGCACTGCGTAGTAGAACGCATGGTCTGTCTCCAGGCCGCCAGCCCGACGCTTCGCGGCCACCCGCATACAAGAAGTCCTTTGATCCTCCCGCTCTCGTCGTTCCACTCTGACCACGCCGTCCCACGCTCCTTCCGTCCCTTGACTTTCCCTCCTTCTCCCGGTGCGGGCTTCGGGTGACCATGCGGGCATCGATCGTCTCGGCCTTCCTCGCCGGCCTTCTCGCCCCTACCTCGACCCCAGCGCAGGATGCTAATGGTGTAGCCGCGGGACCTTCATCTGCCTCTCTCGCCCTAACGGAGGCGACGTCTGCCTCTCTCGCTCTAGTGGAGACGACCTCGATTGCGTGTCCGAGCGCTACGCAGGTAATCACCGCCACAGCCACAGCCTGGGTGACTGAGACGGCGGCGTACAATGGGAGCGGCCAGGTGACTGTGACGGAGACTGACGCCGAGACGACGACTGTGACTATCACGACGTGAGTGCAGAGCTCGCTCTTCGAACTTAAACGCAGTGCTGACGGTGGACCAGCGACCTCGGATCCACCGTGACACTGTTCACCACTCTCACAGACGTCTCCCACGCCACGCTGTCCACATACACTTCCGCCAAACCTACAATTCCAGCCCAACAACGGGCCGTCCGCCAAGCCGTCGCGCCTGGATGCCCTGCCTTCACACTCAGCACACGGACGCAGACCCGCAGCTCGACCACCACGCTGTACCCGCGCCTCGCACCCACCACGACCCTACGCCTCCGCGTCGGCATCACGTACACCGAGACCATCACCCGCGCCGCCCCGACCGTCT
This sequence comes from Teratosphaeriaceae sp. CCFEE 6253, assembly GCA_033119285.1. NCBI lineage: Eukaryota > Fungi > Ascomycota > Dothideomycetes > Mycosphaerellales > Teratosphaeriaceae > Teratosphaeriaceae sp. CCFEE 6253. The sequence continues at coordinate 10,175 of JAWDJV010000677.1, forward strand.
ACATCGCCCTCACCACCTCCGCGACCTCGACCACGACCCTCGCGTACGCCGCGCCGACCTTCACCCGCGTCTTTGGACCCAAAGCAGGCTGCGTCGACCGATCCGCCGCGACGGCCTTCAGTCTCGATCCCGTCATCACGGACACCGCCAACGCGACTACAGAATGCCAGGGGTTATGCGCGCAGGATGGGTTGTGCGGGCATGTGTATGTGCAGCGGATGCTGGAGGAGTATGGCACCGCGGCGCCGTACTGGGCGTGCTACTTCAATTTGCGGGCGGTGGTTGTGGAGAGGGATCTGCTGTGTGGGGAGCAGGAGGGGACGTGGGGGGTAGCGGTCGGTTACGATGCCATGGGGAGAGGATCGTGAATGACTTTTGGCCGTGGACGAGCGTAGGCGGGCGGGATGTCGCGCGGCGTATGAGCGAGGTGCACGATCGTGTGGCCGGGGGGGGGGGGGGGGGGGGGGGTGCCCACAAAACCCCAACCCCCACTAAGGGGTTCCGGGGGTGTGTTAAAACCCACGGGGCCAACAGGGAAA
>JAWDJV010000678.1:0-10700 GCA_033119285.1 Teratosphaeriaceae sp. CCFEE 6253
CGCGGCAGCCAAGAGGCGTGATCGACGCTCGCTAGCAGGGGCGCGTCCCTCGTGGCACGCAGGGATGGTCTGCCAAGCAGGCCGGATGGGGCTAATGCCTGCCGCGTGCAACGGCCAACGGCTGTGCATGCCAACGGCTGTGTGATGGGATGCGATGTTCTGCTCTTCGGCTATCGATGTGAGGTTTGTGCTCAAAGGATGGCCTTGGACACATACAACTCGCACGTTTCTCAGCTCAGGCACGCATGACGGCCACCCCGTCGTCTCCCGCCAATGCACAGTCGACGAGCTTGGCGCTCCTCCTCCATCCGTGTCACACCCCGGCACATCACACTACCGGCCTACATCCGCCCGTGCCGTACGCTGTCGCCATTTCGATATCACATCACATGCGTGCGTTGACAGGCGCGGCACGCGAGATAGATTGCCCGTGCAGCTCTCAGCTGCGCCGCTGCGGACGAGTCACGACTCGAGTCCCCCGCCGTCGTCGTCGTGATTGTGATTCGTCCCGCACGCACCCAGGGCTGTGCGGCACGGCCGGCGAGGCCGTATGTGTATCATCAGCACCTCGTGTTGGACAGGAACGTGCATGAGATTCACGGGAGCGAGTCGTGCAGCACCGGATCGGGCAGGGAGCCCACCTGGTTCAGCCTATTGATACACCGGCCACGTTCGTAGGCATGGAAGACGATACGCAGTAGTGACGCGTAGTCCATGCTCTCTCCAGGCCGTCATTAATATGCCATTGAAGAATCCTGCCTGCGGTAATCTACACCCGTGCCGATCCACCTCCGCGCTTCCACGATCGCCACAGTCCGACGACCGCCGGCAACGACACTTACGTACATCAATCACTGCAATCTCCCATGGGCAGCCCGAGCGGAAATGCAAGATTCAATCCTCTCTGATAAGGTTGGAGCAAGACGCAACGGGGTTCGCGCTCCTTCGCGCTGCTACTTCGCTTCGGCAATGCCGGGGATTGCCGAGATCGGCTGCCGAGGTGCATCGGCCCGAGCGTGCCGGGGTACCTCCGATGGCTTCGGCAATCGTGATACTCGGCCCCCGTGGCACCTTACCTCACCGCGGGAAGGCACGAGTCCGGATGCGGTCTCGCGCGCTGCCCCGTGAGATCGAGCTCGGAGGGCTGGTGGACCCAGGCAAGGGACTTGCATGCCCGGACGAAAAGGTCTCGCCGACGTCCCCTTCACTTCCCAAAGAAAGCCGTGATCCGGACATTCCCCTCTCTATTCGGCATCTTGGCCTTCGTCCCATTCGTCGTCGCGCTTCTCGTCTTCGCCGGCGTCGCGCCCTTGACGGGCGAAGCCGACGCGCGTCCGGCCGGTTTCTTCGATGGCGAGCTCTCCTTCGATGGCGGACTCTTCGCCGCCGCTGCTGCTGCTGCTGCTGCGGCGAGTAACGTCTCGTCATCCAGCTCGGAGATATCGCGCTTGATGCCGCGGTCGGTGTGCTCGTCGACGGCTTGCGTGAGGGTTGCGTCGTCGAGAGCGTCGGTTTCACGCTTCATGGCTGCTTCGACGCCTGCGTCTGTGACACCTTCTGGTTTTGGTAGAGGGGCGTTGGACTCCGGGTCTTCGACGTCGGACGTCGTGGTGCGGTGTTCGTCGGGCTCCTGTTTCACTACGGCCGCGAAATCCTCCTCCCGCTTCATCCCCTGCTTCACCTGTCCCTTCTCCGCCTTCTCGTCTCTGGCAACGCTCGTGTTCTCCGCAGGACTGCTCTGAGCTGCCTTCTGATTCGCGAAGAAGTTCGCAATGTTCTTCTTATTCTCCTTGCTGTCCACCGGCACGACGAAACTCGGACTGTTGTTCCCCACCTTCCCTACCGCCTTGTCCACAGGATAGCACTCCAGCTCGCCTTTGAACGGCACCAGCATCCCCTGCAACTCCTTGTCCCAACCCACATGCAGCGGGTCCAACCACCGCCGCATTGCCTCACTCCCGGGCTCAAGGATCACCGGCATCCGGTCATGCAAGAACTTCAGCTGCGGATTCGAATCCGTCGTGATGACCGTGTAGGTGTACAACCCCTCCCCCTCCCCCTTGCCGTCCACCCCCGCCCCCGCTCCAGGACCCTCCTCATACCGCACGCAATCCCACAGCCCCGCGAAACACATCAGCCCGCCATCCTTCCGCTTGACGAAATGCGGCACCTTCTCCTTCCCGCCGTTCTTCTTCAACCACTCGTAGAACCCGTCCGCGATGACGATGCACCGTTTGCGCTGCTTCATCGTATTCCACATCCCGCCCGACTGCGCGAGTGAGTCATCGCGGCAGTTGATCGTGCGCAGCTGCGAGGCGTAGTCGGGGGCGCGTTTGGTCCAGAAGGGGATCAGGCCCCATTTGGCGGCTTGCAGTTTGTACTTCGTTTCGGGGGTGGCGAGGCCGTCGACGGTGGGGGCGGCGGGGTGGGAGAGCTTTGTCCGCTTTGATGCGGGCTCACCATCGTCGCCGTCGTCGGTGTGGTCAGCGTGGGAGCCGGCGCCGCGGTCGGAGGTGTGTGCGCGGTAGATGAGGCCGTGGTTGCCTGGGGCAAAGTTGTATGTGTGTCGGACGTCGTCGTCGTCGGGCGCCTCGTCGGCGGGCATGTCCTGGTCGGCGAGGCGCTGGCGGAACTGCGACGCCCGCAGACTGAGCGCGTAACGGCCACACATCGTTTCGATTTGCTGTATCGATCGATTGATGGAGGGAGAGTGTCGATTCGATAGAGTACATGTATAGAGCTGGGTCCATCAAATGGTGTGTCATTATGCAGCCAAAGTCTGGGGTTTGGAGCCAATGTTTCATTAGCTTTGGAGACGGATTCGATTGAAGAACCCATGGCCCACATCATATCTCGACCATCAACCACCTATTATGTCGGCGCGACCACTCCTCGCTGCGCCGCTACGGCAGGCACTCCGTAAACTACACTCCACCGGCACCACCACACGATGTCTCCACCAGCTCTCCCCGCGCCCCAAACTCCCCTCCCACCCCCGCCTCCACCCACCCACCCGCCGCGCCGGTTCCTTCGCCCACAACGCCCGCACTCTCTTCCGGCAGAACCCCTTCTCTGTCTCCCTCGCTACCCTCCTCATCCTCTGCGGTGCCGGCTCCCTCATCTACGCCAACATCCTCTACCAGTACTACATCGTCGCCGCCTTCCACAACTACCCGGAGCCCGTCGCGCAGAAGCTGCGGAAAGCGCTGTATTACACCAAGACGGAGCTGAATCCGCAGGAGGCGGTCAAGTACTACCGCCAGGCGCTGCAGGTCGCGCAGGAGGTTGGGATGGACTTCTTCAGCGACGAGGTCATGGGCATCAAGATCCTGGTCGCGGGGTTGATGGAGCAGATCCATGCGTTGCCCCAGGCGGTGCATGTCCTGGAGGCGCTACGGGGGCAGTGTCTGGAGTGGATCGAGGGTAAAGGGGTGGGCGCGGACAGGGAGACCCGGCTCAAGCGGACGCGCCTGCTGGCCAAGTGCGTGGGGATGAGCGTCAAGCTGGGCGAGCTGTACGCCAGCGCGGAGATCTACGACCGCGACGCGGCGGAGGAGCGGCTGGTCTGGGCCGTGGAGACGGTGCTCAAGGAGCGGCAGCGCCGGGACGCGATCCGCGCGGCGGAGGGCATCAGTGAGGAGGCGCTGGCGGAGCGGGAGGGGCCGTGGGTGACGGCCTCGGAGTCCGGCGCGGCGCTCGAGGCGCTGGCGCATGGGTACGAGGCGCGGGACCTGCATTACTTGGCCGCGCCGCTGTTCCTGCAGGCGCTGAGCCAGTACCCGACGAAGGACTGCCACGCCGTGGTTCTGATGAACAATCTCGCGTCATCCCTCGCGCAGCAATCGCCACGCGCGGCGCGCGCGACAGCGGCCTATGCGTCGTCCGCGAACGTTACCTCTCCCGGTGCACCTACGGGTCCAGTGGCTACGCGGGAGAACCTGATCCAGAACGCGCAGATGTGGGCGCAGAAGGCGCTGGACGTGGCCGCGACGCTGAAGCCGCCCGTACGCAACGAGGAGTGCGATGTGGGCTGCGCAGTCGCGACGCACAATCTGGGCGAGTTCGCGGAGATGCTGGGCTGGAAAGAGGAGGCGCGGCGGAAGTACGCCGAGGCGGTGAGCATTGCTCGCGCGGTGGGGTTTCAAGAGGGCGTGGAGAACAGTACGGCGAGGCTGAAGTTGCTGTAGACGCTTCCAGCTCGCCTCCAGCGAAAACCTCCACTCGTCTATGCTCTTGTTGTCCCTCACTGCGGCACCGCCGCCCCGTCTCCCCTGAGATCACTCCCCGCACTCCACACCCCGATCTTCTCGATCGGATCCACACTCCACCGAATCACCTGCCCGCGCCCGAACAAACCTCTGCCCATCCCACTCACGACCTCCACCTGATGCCCCAGGTCCCTGAGCCCCTGCACCGTCGCGTCCGGCATCCCGGCCTCGAGGTACACCGTCCGGTCCCCCATATCCCCGTCGTCCGGCGTGCCCGCGCCGATACACACCCGCGGCGCATCGAGCGCCTGCTGCGGGGTCAAGCCGAACACGATCTGGTTCAGGAGCACCTGCACGTGGCCCTGGGGCTGCATGAACCCGCCCATCACGCCGTAGACACTGTGCAGACTCCCGTCGCTGACATTCGTGACGAGGGCCGGGATGATGGTGTGGTAGGGCCGCTTGTTCGGCGCCAGGATGTTCGGGTGGTCCGGGGGCTGCAGCACAAAGTTCGCGCCGCGGTTCTGCAGCGTGAAGCCGCAGTTCTTGGGGATGATGCACGTCCCGAAGCCGCCGTAGTTGCTGTTGATGAAGCTGATCCCGTTCCCCGAGCTGTCGGAGCAGGCGAAGTAGACGGTGTCGCTGGCGCTGTGCGCCGGGGATCCGTGCGAGAGCGGGGCGGAGGCCTTTTCGGGGGTGAAAAGTTTGGCGCGCGAGGCGAGGTAGGCGGGGGAGAGCATCTCCTGGGTGGGAACTTGGGAGACGTTGGGGTCGGCGACCCACCAGTTGGCGTCCGCGAAGGCGATGCGGAGGACTTCGATGATGGCGTGGAGGTAGGGCGCGGAGTTGTGGTGCTCGCGCGACCAGACGGGGATCTGGCCGTTCTTCTCCAATTCTTCCAGCATGCCGAGGGCCATGAGGGCGACGATGCCCTGGCCGTTGGGCGGGTGCTCCCAGACTTCCACGCCTTCGGAACTGGCGTCGGACATGTGCGCGCCGTGGCGCTTGGCGGTGCCCTGGCCGCGGAACTTCATGCTGATGGGTTCCGTTTCCTCTGAGCCGAGCTCCATGTGGTTCTTCAGGTCGTCGAGGGTGAGGTGCCCGCCGAGGTCTTGCACGACTTGGACGAGTGCTTCGGCAACGGAGCCGGTGTAGAAGCCGGCCTTCTTGTGCTTGCCGACCAGGCGGAAAGTGTTGGCTAGGGTTGGGTTCTTCTTAATCTCGCCCGTCTTCGGCGCGCGACAGCCATCCTTTGCTTCCGGATCCGCTTTCAGCTGCTCGGCGAAATTGGGTGATGCTTTCCGGATCAGAGCCTCTGAGCGGCTCCACTGCACGTTGTCAGTTGCCGCCCACTGCCACATCCAACTGCTTCCACACTCACATAGTACGCCATCCACTCGCTGACCGGAAAACCCTCATCCCCCAACCTCGCCGCCGGCTCCAGAATCTCCTCCATACTCACCTTCCCACTGCCGAACATCTCCACCGTGTCCACCCACCCCGCCGCCGCGCCCGGCACCGTCACAGCATGCACGCTTTCCATCGGAATCGTCCCATTCTCCCCCTCCTTAATCCCCAGACTCTTCCTCACCCCCTCCACCGTCCACTGACTCCCGCTCCTCCCCGACCCATTCAAGCTCCGCACTTTCTTCGTCTTGGCGTCGTAGAAGAGGCAGAACATGTCCCCCCCGATGCCCGTCATGCCCGGCTCGGTCATGTTCAGGCCGGCCGCGACCGCCACGGCCGCGTCGGCGCAGTTCCCGCCCGCGCGGAGGATCTCGAGGCCGCATTGTGTGGCGAGAGGCTGCGTGCTGGAGACGATGCCTTTGGTGCTGTGGACCACGGAGCGCCGGGAGGCGAAGGGGCCAAGTTCGGGTTCGGTGGTGTGCTGGAGGGAGGAGGGGTGGAGAGGCATGTTGGCGGGTCGCACAGGGGGATGCCGAATGCAAATGCGAACGTTCTTTCTATGGGAGAGGACGTAGAGTGGAGTGAATCGTTGTGGAAGACGAAGACGGTGGACAGCAGAGGCTGGCAAGGAAGAAGACAGTTCAAGTGTATGTCCGGGCACCTACTCTGTCCTTGCCCGGCACATTTCGATGTCGACAGCTTCCCTACGAGCTATTACGTATCTTTACATGGCAGCAGCTGTATCGCATCACACACCTGCCCCATTGAGCGGGCAGCGAGCTCGGCGAAGGAGGTTGCCCGAGAGGACCGACCGCAATAGCCGAGTGAACCTCAGGTGCGAAGCGAACGACCTGTCCTTGACCGCGTTGCACACCCCCACCGAATCACCAGCAGATGTCGTCCCGTGTCGGTCGTCAAGGCAGATGCGTCAGTGCCGACGGGATGCTGATGAGGTCGGAAGACGGATGTGACCGGAGTCGATTGGCCTTGGCAGCGACGAGACTTCACGCTTTCGCCACCATTGACTTTGAGCCGACGCCGGATGTCTGTGGAAGACGACGGATGGCCCTCTTCCGTGCGAGGCTGTGTATGCAAAGAGTTCTCCAACCCATAAGGTAGAGAAGACCCCCCCATCTCCTTCATCTCCAAACCATCCTTACCCTACTCAGACGACACCACGTCCCATCAACTCCCCCCCCCCCAACAACAGAGCCATGTCCGACCACGCACACGCCCACCAGTCCCGGACCGACCGCTTCCTCCGCCAGTCCGGCCAAGTGCAGAACAAGAACCTGTGGGGCCCGGCGAAATGGATCGCGCAGCTCGTGCAGTACCTCGTCGCCATCATCCTCGTCACCATCGCGGAGGGGTTCAAGGCGATCGTCTCGGGGCAGAAAGGCACGCGGAGGAGGGAGCGGGCGGCGCATTGAGGGTGTGATTGCGGCGCGGGCGTTCCCGATGGAATGATGGACCGGATGGCGGGAAGCCTCATCGACCAAGCCATTAATCAACATCGCAACGGTGCAGTGTCGGTGGCGTTCAGAGCGGATGCACTCCTGGAACGCACAGGCAGAGCATCCCTGCCGCCACAATGACAATCACGATGAACGACGCGAGGAGCCCCGCAAGAAGAGCGGCGACAATACCAGCGGCCTCCGCAGTCACTTGATACAGCTCGCGCACAACAGCAGGCGAGAACACTGCTCGTGTCCGACCTCCTCGGTTCTTCACCTTCCGTGATGGCCACGCCTGGCGGCGGTCGGCGTGAAGACGACGACGATGGGATGTTGGGGGTGTGCAGGAACGGGGGTGGATTTGTATCTAGCAGGGGCGCAGTTGGAGACGCGAGACCTGTGGACGGATATGTTGTAGAGGAGATTTGTCGTCAGGAGAGTTTGCGAGACGGCTGTTGCTTGGTTGTACAGGATCACTGAATCCGAGCTTTCACCCACGGAGCGTGAGATGGGCCTGTCACTGGTCGTGATCTTCGACCGGCTCGACTGGATTGATCGTGGCCATCGCTGGACGCGAATCCCTTGCGTTCATCTTCTGACCCTCTCCATGCTCAGACCCACGCACAATCTCGCTCTAATCCCACGCTGCAGGGGTATCAAAAACCACTCCCCCCTCCCAACCGCCATGCCCGCTCCACCCCTCCTCCAATGCCGCAGGATTGCCACCCCGTTCGCAATGCCACGTACAGCCCCCATACCCTCAACCACACCCATGCTGGATCACCCACGACCTCCCCCCCTAAACACTTCTAAACATGCCGACCCCGCTTTCCCCCTCCCCCATCCCCTCGCCCCCCGCCTCCCCGCCGATCGTGGTTCTGCCCACCCCCCTCAAACCCGACGCCGGAGATGTCGAAGAAATCCGGATAAGGGATCTTCCGCTTCCCGCCCCCGGCTCCCGCGCCGACGTTCAGGTTGATGGTCGCGCGGCTGCTGTCGCCGCGCTGCTGCCGATGATGTTGGTTCTGGCGTTCGCGCCGCGAGGTTCGGTTAGTGTGGATGCGGACCGTGTCGGCGCTGCTGTGGCCGCTGCTGGGCGTGGAGGGGCGGTGCGTGGTCACGGAGGACGCGACGGAGGAGCTGTCACGGTCCTTGTCGACGTCCATGCTGAGGTCGCGATCGTGGGCTGCGGGGTACGGGTGCGTGGCGCGGAAGGTGAAGGTCCCCGTGGGTACAGTATCTATTGACGCTGGAGAAGACGAGGGGACTGCCGGTGCTGCGGGTTGTGGCGTGGGCGGCTCCGAGACCTCCCTGCTCCGTGGTGGCGGCGATGGCTCGCGGGAGACTCGCAGAGGTGGCGTGGTCTTCCTCCGCGCTTCCGGCGACGAGCTCCTCGCCACGTGCTCCTCTTCCTTGGCTCCCTCCTGTTCCGCCTCATCCTCACTCCCCGTCCCTCTCATCCCTCCCTCATCCAACCGCTCCGTCGCCCACTGCCGTACCCGCCAGCCCTCCCCATCCATCAATCCCAGATTCTCCCTATCCAAGAACCCCAGCAGATCGTCCAAGGCATCCTGGTACCCTACCGCTCTCGCCCGCGCGGACACGGCGACAGCGGATTTGTACAGGTTGGTGACCGATAACGCCGCGGCCTTGAAGTCCGTGAGCAGTTCCGGCTGTTCGAGACGCCGTCTACCAGAGTTTGGCAGGGAGGTGGAGAGGTTCCGCATCGAGTCCATCTCTTGGCGATGGTAGGCGGTGGTACGCAGATGTAATCTGTGGTAATCTGCAGTAATCTGCACTTTCCTGCGCTCTCTCGGTTGATTTCGGCGTGACGAGTGCGATGTCCAAGCAGGTCCGTATGGTATGAGTCACCAGGCGCCGAGACAGGCGTGCCGGGCGATGGTGGAGTGGACTACAGAGATTCCTTTGTTGACTGCCGGCTGGGCATATGATGAAATCGTCCTTGGCAGCCTCAGGCACTCTGTGCATGACCAAGCGGGCACCTGCATCAACAACAATCGAGCCGGACGCATTTAATGAACCTCATTGATTGACCACGACGATATGAATTTGGAAACGGATTGAAGACTTGCTGTAGCCTACTGCGACCGACCCTACACCACCTCACCGCCGACATGGCCTCCGTCTCGAGTCTCGACCAGGACATGCGCAACCTGCGCCTGTCCCGCTACACCCCGCAGGCCGCGCAGGAAGTGCGCACCTGGATCGAGGAGACCCTCAACGAGCGCCTCCCGCCCGGCGACCTCCTCCTGGCATTGAAGGATGGCGTGGCGCTCTGCAAACTCGCCACGCTGGCCTTGGGTCCCCCCGGCGTCCGGGGTAAAGTCAGCAACATGCCCTTCATCCAGATGGAGAATATCAGCCATTTCCTGAAAGCATGCGAGATGGCGCCACTCAACTTGCAGGCGCATGATCGCTTTCTGACCGTCGATCTGTTCGAGTCCAAGGACCCGGCGCAGGTGCTGCAGTGTCTGGGCGCGTTCAGCCGGCAGGCGCACACGGCCAACCCGTCGCGCTTCCGGACGACCATCGGCCCGAGGAAAGCCGGCGGCGTCGTCTCGCCCACCAACACGAGCTCGAACGGCACCAGCGCGGGCTTCCGGCCCAGCGCCTACGCCCGCCCCGCCAGCCCCGTCAAGCCCGCCGCCTCCCGCGCCCTCAGCCCCTCGCTCACGGGCGGCTCGACGGGCTCCCAAGGCAGCGCCAAGTCGCCCGGCCCGACGAGCAGCTGGAGCCAGCGCAAGGACGAGGGGACCAAGTCCCCGGCGTGGAACATCCACCAGTACGGGTACATGGGCGGCGCGTCGCAGGGGAACCAGGGGATCAGTTTTGGGGCCCGGCGACAGATTACTAGTCTGGCGCCGGCGGTGCCGAGTCTGGGGGACAAGGAGCGGAAGCGGAAGGAGCGGGTCGACGAGGAGGCGCGGGTCAGGCGGGCGGGGGAGGTGGAGGAGGAGCGGGTCAGGGGGGAGAGGGAGGCGGGGGAGCAGCGGGAGCGGGTGGACGAGGAGAGGCGGTGGGAGGTCGAGACGCGGCGGCAGCGCGAGGAGGAGCGGCGGCGGGTGGAGGAGCAGAAGCGCATGTGGGCGGCGCAGGAGCGGCGGTGGAGCGAGGAGGAGGAGGTCCGGCGGCGGGAGGCGGCGGAGGTGCAGAAGCGCCTGCTGCCCAAGAAACCCCCCGAGCGGCCGCGGGTCAGCAGCGCGAGTGTGCTGCGCGGGCAGAGTCTGGCGCAGTACCAGCGCGAGCAGGCCGCGTCGTCGGCGACGTCGCAGAGCAGCGCGGGCTCCTCGGCGGACGAGACGCCGGAGCAGAAGCGGGTGAAGGAGCTGGAGCAGCAGCTGGAGGAGGCGCGGGAGCGGGAACGGCAGTACCAGGCGGAGCGGGAGGAGCGGTTAAGGAATGGCGGCGAGCGGTCCCGACCGAGTACCGCGCAGACGGAGACGCCGCGGCCGCCGAGCGCGCGGGAGAGCGAGGCGAGCTGGGCGGGGGACGAGCGGGAGGACCTGCGGCAGCAGTGGCAGGGGAGCCGGGACGGCACGCCCGCGAGGCCTGCCGCAGCGGCTCCTGCGCCGGCACCGGCACCCGCGCCTTCGCCCTCGCCCTTCGGAGC
>JAWDJV010000679.1:0-10672 GCA_033119285.1 Teratosphaeriaceae sp. CCFEE 6253
TGCGGAAGAGAGCGCTGCCGACTGTCGCAGGGCGATGGCGACACGCAGGCTGTCAGAGTGATGAACGGCGTAGCCGACTCATCGACGGTGCATTGCGATCGGTCATCGGGCCTAGCACTGAGCGCGTCAAAAGAAGGGAGATACTCACTGGAATCGTCGTCGGCAGACGCCTGGTCTTCGCCGGCTGGTGACGCGAATGTGTCCGGCCCCAACGATGTCCTCCTGCCAAACAAGCTACTGCGCAAGCTATTAGACTTGCCCTTCGACTGTGGCCGGATCGTGGTGACCGCCGCTGTGCTCTTCGTTGGCGTGGGTGGCAGGTCCTCGGTGCTTGCCTTGCTCTCGAGGCGGTGGGTGGGCGAGTTGCTGTTCATATCATCCCCATCGATGCTTAAGAAGCTGCCACGCCTCGTAAGCTGCTTAGCGCCCACTCGAGAGCCGAAGATGTTGACGCCTTTCCCAAAGGACTCCGGCGATATCTTCAATGGACGGCCGCCGAAGGGCGTGGTTGGGCTACCAAATTCGTGTAGCGGATGCACAGGCTTGCCAAGAACCGACGCTGGCGCTGGCGAGGAGATGATGTGCATATGTGCAGCCTTCTTCGATGGCGTATCCGGCATCTGCGAGCTGGCAAAGTCCGTGGGAGGCATGTCCATGTTCCGGTTGCGCTTAGAGATCAGGCCGGTAGAATGGAATGCTTGAGGCAGCGGCTTGGCCATCTTGAACGCCTCCGGAGTCGCGAACCCACCCTGCGAGGGCACGTGCGAGGCAGTCCTCGTGCGCATGGCGCCAAGCGGCAATGATTGCGCGAAAGTACCTGGCGGCTTCAGTGGCTCGCGCTTGAGCACAGAAGGACCAGGCCGCTGCTGTGTGTGCTGCGGCTGCTCGTCGACCACGCTTGAGCTTGAGGAGGACGGAGTCAGTGCGTGAGACAGAGGATGCGGCTTCGGCGCCGACTGGAAGGGTTTCTGCGCTGCTGGCGGGCCCAGTAAAGGTGCATCGCCGAACACATTACGCCGATAGGGCGAGTCGAAGTCCAGTGAACGAAGTGGGAGCGAGCCGTCGAGCGAGATGCGTGATCGCGCGCGGGTCAGGGCTGGGTTAAGACTCGTGTCGCGAACTGGCTCCTGGAAGAGCCGAGACCGACCGGGTCCGGTTCGTTGCTGCAGCGTGGATTTGCGCAAGCTGAGTGGGCGTCTGTGTGGCGAGGCTGGAGGCTGCGTAGGCCAGGTCAAGAAGAATCCAGTGCCTGGTTCGCGCTCTTTCTCGTCCGATGATCGACTGCTGCTCGAGTCTGTCGCGTCGGCTTGCGACCCGTCGAGGCCTTGGTCGAAAACGTTGAAGTCGCCGAAGGCTGCTGCGCCGTGCAGACTCCGCCGCTTGGGACGCGGACTGCCGAAGCCTGCTGCTTCCAGGTTCATCACGCCATCGCTTCTCTTCAGCGGACTCGACTTCATCGGAGATCCGTGCTCTTGCAACACCGGGTTGAGAAGCCTGTCCGGCTTCAAAAAGTCGATCTTCTGGGGCGCAGCAAATCGTGTATCCTGCGCACCATGCGCGCTCTCAGACATGCCCGTCATCTCTTGGTTCTCTTTACCGTCCTCATCGGACGGCCGGCGGAAGAGGCGCGCTGTGGGGTGCACTTGGTTCGTGTTGTCGCTCAAAGCGCGCCGAAGTGGACTGTTTGGTGAGGTCTTGCGCGAGACGTTGCGCAGCCCGCCCGCGCGCTTGACCGAGTACTTTGACTTCGTCTGGGACTCGGCCGCGGTGTCTGCACTGTACGCACGCGAAAGTGTAGATGGTGGCGCGGGATGCGGCGGCGAGAGGTCGGAAGGCCTGTAGGTGGCGGGCGAGGTGCGCTGCGGCTTCGAAGGTGAGCGCGATAGCGACCGCCGGATCTGGCGAAATGCGGCGAAGTTGTCTACCGGTGATCGGTGTGCGTGGGTCGGTGAAAGTAGATGAGGCGCACCGCCGGGCGAGTGATGCGGCGAAAGCTCGAATTCCATCATTGCAAGCTCATCCGCATTCACAGCGTTGCCTGCTGCCTGAGGCGATGCGTTTCTCGTGCGCCGTCCGGGAGTGAATGTCGAGCGCCGGGTATGGTGGTATGAGGTATGTGATTTTCAGGCGACAGCTTTCGGGATCGCGCCTGTTGTCCAGTGGCTGCCTTCGGTCTTCGAACACGCTGTCGCGACTCCTAACAAAGCGTATGTGTCCGTGCCGGACTCGATTGGTCTATCGGAGATCGTGCATGAGGGTAGGTGCGTGAGCACGGGCGATAGCAATGATGATGTCTTGCGGCGGCGTGCGGTAGATTTGTTGCGGTGGAATGCAGTGTGGCCAAACAACGCGCGGTCGGAAGGCAGCAGCGGTGGCGCAGTGTCGCGATTGTTCCTCGCGTGATCTCCGTCGGTCTCCGGAAGTGCGCTGATGATATGGGCGATGCGCAATGATTGTCGTGTACAAGGCGAGGCGGTCGCCGGATGTCGAAGAAGCGGTCGGTCGGGTGTGGGACTCGAGGAAGGCGCGCCAGAATAACAAGCGAGTGTCTTGGGGTGGCCCGAGCGCGGCACGAGATGAGCACGACGCCGGCTGACTTCCCCGCCAGCGCTAACGCCACAAGTGCGATCGTTACTTCTTGCCTTGCACGCTCTTCCAGAACCGAGTCGACGTGCCTGGATGGATGATGGCTACTGCTGCGGCTAAATCATACATGTGCACAGCAGGAAGGCCTCTCAGATGCTATTGTCGTTGCGTTCGGGGTGTCGAATGGACTGCCGGGACGCTCACAGCGCGGCAACATGTCTTCCGCGCGTTTGTTGACAGACGTAAACAGATCGACGTCAGCCCGATTCCCCAGACACGGGTCCGTCCAGCACACGGCGCGGTGCTCGATCGCAAACCTTCTCTGCGATCGCATGGGCTATGGCGCTGCGAAACTTACCGCCTGTCCGAGCTTAACGACTTGTCGAGGCCGGCATCGCGATGTTCGGCACTCAGCCCGATCACAGCCGTCGAATGCGAGGCAAGACATGGTCAGTGCAGCGACGACTGAAAAGCCTCACGACAGTGGTACGTGGTCAATCGACGATAGCTACCGCGCCTTCATCAATCATCATACCACGGCTGTTCGTTGGGCTCATCAAGGATGTTTTGGACACCTTGGCGGAGTGAGCACAGCGAGTTGTAACAAGGTCGAGGCAGCCACGATGGGACTTTCGCTTGCGGCCGACACATTGCGCAAGCATATTCGACACCTCCAGCCTTGTTCTGTTCTCCAGCGCCCTCGAATCAACGGCTCAACGTCGCGCATGTGAGCGACACGGGGCGAAGAGCGCCCTCCGTTGATCAGCCAGGCAGGAATGGCTCACTCGCAACTGTGGCTGTCTGCACGGGCTGCTCCGAAGTCTTGGGGACGATCCCAAGCGAGCATGGGCCCTGTATCTACACTTTCGGATATACCAGGTCACTGTACTGGCGGAACAGGCGGCGAGTCTGCATCCCCATCTCCATCCACGGGCCCCATTCCCAATTCCTCTAACGTCCTCCCCGGTCTCGCGATCCTGTAGAACATGCTATCGCACAGTCCGCGCATGGGATTCTCAAAGTCTCCAACGCGCGTCTCGCACAACGTGAAGCCCGCCTTTTCCAGCACCCGCTGCGAGCCCCTGTTATCCCTAATGATGCCTCCTTCGAGGTAGTCGAAGCCCGTGCCGCCCTCACTCGCCGACGGCATCTTGTCCCACATGGCTGGTACAAAGGCCCGGAGCGCTTCTGTGGCGTAGCCTTTGCCGAAGTGATCTAGACCTATATGTTACCAAGGGTCGCCACGTACGACGTCGATGGTCTGGCGATACCTGGATGCAGCAGGTAGCCTACCATGGGCCAATGGAAGGATCCAACGACACCTATGATTTTTGACTGAGCAGTAGGATCTGCAGACGCGAGACCCTTGAGCTGAATCACGAAGTTGAAGACGTCTGGTCCAAGTGCTCTGGCACTCACCCAGCGTCGAGCCTGGTCGAGGTTGGTGACTGGCGCCGCCGACGTCCATTGCATGACCTCCGGCCGCGAGATGATGGGCAGCATGGCCTCCGAGTCATCGAGACCGAACGTGCGAAGGCGTAGTCTTTCTGTCTCTATCGTCCTGTATGGCGGTGCCTCCAGCGTCTCGCTACCGGGCTCTGACATCTTGATCTCGATCCCGGTATGACAGTGGACCAGTCAGACTATACTTATCAAGACGCATCCTCATCGTCTCCAAACGGGTCTCAGATTCAGCGTGATCAGCCTAGATATGCGTGAGTCATTGTTCAAAAGGGATATTTCGGTGCTCATGTTGTCGGGACTCGCTTGAGATTCTGCCATGTCAACTCCGGATCAACTTGGAGGCGGTGAGCTCCCATCGTTGCTGTTGATGTTGAAGGGCAAGCCGCACATCTCCTCCACGAACACCTCCCGGCCCTTCGCGATGCCACGTTCACCAAAGCGACTCTTGGGCAGATGGTGTAATGGAGGCATTCATCTCGCGCAAGCGGCGCAGGCTGTCGCCAAAGGCACCCATGCTGCCGACCGGGGTGGATGAGGCGGATAACGAGGATGCTTCCACGGACTTCAAGCTGGCTATACTAGCATCGCTCCATCCGGAACGCCCACAGGACATACTGCTTGACTATTTGCTGGCCTACGACGGTTCGGTAGATCGAGCAGCAGATGCGCTGCGAGCGCCTGCACAACAAAGTCCTCAGGCGAAACGGGCAGCTGTGAACGGGCATCAGTCTTCTTTGGCCTCCTTCGCGCAGCCTAGCAGTGACAGCACAGTGCGACCCCCGGCGAAGAAGTCCCTGGCGCAGAGAGGCAAGACTCTACATCTATATGCTCCGAAAGACATCGAAGAGCACACACCATGCTCCATCATCCACAACTTCCTTCCACCAGCGATGGCCGACGCTCTGACCAGAGAGCTGCTCGAAGAGGTACCCAGGTTCGCCAAGGAGACCTTCCAACTGTTCGACAGGACAGTGGAGAGCCCGCACACGATGGCGTTCTTTGTGGACAGTCTCGCCGAGGTGCAAGAGCAGAAGACACGGTATGTCTACAACGGAAGCTACATGTCGGATGTCGCGCAGAGTACCCCTGAGATGCTTAGAGCATCTGCCCTGGTTCGAGACGCAGTCAACGATGAGATCGGTCGGAGGACACAGCACTACTACCCCGATGCCCAGAAGCTGAAGTTCCAGTCGCCCGACGCCTGGCAACCCAACGCCTCCTTTGTGAACTGCTACGACGGCGGAAAGCAGAGCGTAGGCTACCACTCCGACCAGCTCACCTACCTCGGCCCCCGCGCAGTCATCGGCAGTCTATCCCTAGGCGTCGCACGTGAGTTCCGCGTCCGACGCATCGTCCCCGCCGTCGACGCCTCTGCAGCAGACACCCAAGGCCAGATCGCCATCCACCTCCCCCACAAC
The DNA here is from genome assembly GCA_033119285.1 of Teratosphaeriaceae sp. CCFEE 6253. NCBI lineage: Eukaryota > Fungi > Ascomycota > Dothideomycetes > Mycosphaerellales > Teratosphaeriaceae > Teratosphaeriaceae sp. CCFEE 6253. Next base: position 5,469 of record JAWDJV010000679.1, read on the forward strand.
TCCCTGCTAGTCATGCACGCCGAGATGCAGGAGGAGTGGAAGCACGCCGTCGCGCCCGCGCTGGCCATCGATCCGCACCCGCTGACGGGCAACAAGCGGCTGAATGTCACGTACCGCTGCTACATGGAGTACCTGCACCCGAAGTACACGCCGCGGTGCAAGTGCGATGTCCCGGCGGTGCTGCGGTGCGTGCAGAAGAGGGCGGTCACGCGGGGGCGGTATATGTGGATGTGCCATGCTGGGTCTGTGCCTGAGAAGAAGGGGTGCTCGTACTTTGAGTGGGCGGCGTTTGACGTGGATGGCCGACCGCCGTGGGCAGGTGGCTACAAGGGCAATGCGAATGTATCGAGCGTCAGTGGCGAGCAGCCAGCCTGAGCACAAGTCAGTATCTCACAGTGAACAGTGAACATCTCTGTGGCAAATGCCCCGTCCCTGTGGTCCATCGTGCCTTCCTCTCTCGCTCTCTGCCGGTGCTCCCTTCACTACTGCCGTGGTAACGTGCACGCACTTTCTGTAGACGCGCTCGTCGATGAACCATCGTTGAACCATCCCAGTCTCCCACTCAGCCTGTCACCTCATCTACCCACGATCACGCCATCAACACTTTACACTCGGCTCTTTCACAAGCCTCTCCAGTTACCCAAGACCGAGACCGCACAATGAAGCTTCTCGAGACCGCCGCGAGCCTCCTCCCCTGCGCCGCGCTCGCCTGTGGCAGTGCTCTCGGGTCCCGCGACGAGGGCGGCCCAACGCCAAGCTGCCTCTACATGACCAGCGACTACAATTGGAAGGGCGAGGGGATCAACTTTTGCCAAGACGGTGGGCAATGCGGTGCGTGCAGCTCCTCCCTCCGAGCCTCTGGCAGCAAGATCGCCTGCTAACCAGGCTGTTTAGCTACCGGGCTGGGCATCCACATGACCAGGAACGTCTCCTCTGCCGGTCCACCGGAGGACGAGACGTGCTTCCTCTATGAGTAAGTCTGACCCCATCCCCCCCTGGCGACCCGATCAGCACTTCTGACATGCTTGTGCCCAAAGCGCCGTCAACTGCACCGGCGCCCGCTCGTCCCCCATCGTCTTCCCGGGCTACGCGAACCTCTCCGACCCGGCGATCGACTTCGACAAGCGGGCCGTGAGCTGGCGCTGCTAGAAGCACTGCGGCTACATGAGCACCCTCTCGCGATCGGCAGTACCCGCTGCGACGTCCTCGGCTGTTGATACCGGGATATCGCCTGCGGTTACGAATACGGTGGTTGTGTTCGGTCATGCCAATGCTGATCGCGGGGTGACTGTCATCAACCAGACGGGGTTTCCGAGTCAGCCTCCCACGGCTGTGTGAGGGTTTGGTGCAGCCAGGATCAGAGTCTCTCGTGGGGGACAAAGTCCAGCATTCTGGAGGGCGTGGCAATCGCCCCTGATGTGGAAAGACGGATGGCGTTGGGCTGCAGCTCCATACTCTGACTTGTGCCAATAGGGCTTGCCTCGATAGACTCAGATCCAGAACCAGGCTGATCTAAGAGCGTGCGCGGTCGTACCGTGAGCGCCTCAAGTCCGCCCCACAGCTTGCAGCACCTTCCTAGTCTTCACGTCTCTGTCGGCAGTATCGACTACGCCATACTCTTCGTCAGCCTGCCAACAAACGTCGGCTTGCCAGTCTTTCCCGACACTGATGCCACCGCTCTTCACATCAGTCTCACTGGCATTCCAGCATTCCTGCACCGTGCCACCAATCTTCTCCATGAAGCTCGTCAGCCCACCTTGCCCACCACCAGCGTGATACGCCTTGAACGGTCCCGCAACGGTCCACCGAGGCCCCATTGAAGCCTGCACAATCTCGTCCAGATCCTTGACATCTACGACGCCCTGGGAGACTAGGCTACAGGCTTCCCGGAACAGGGCGAAGGCCAGCCGATTCGCCACGAAGCCCGTACATTCCTTCTTGAGGACTACGGGTGTGCGGCCCAACGCTCGCCAGTAATCCAGCGTCCGGTCGACCACACTCTGGGCCGTCTGGGGTGAAGGCACGATCTCGAGCAACGGCATGATATGCGGTGGGTTGTACGGATGCACAACGACCAAGCGGCGCGGATCCTCCATCTTCGCGCTCTGCTCGCTGGCCGGGATGCCGGAGGTGCTCGACCAGAAGAGACAGTCATCCGGAGCGAGCTGTTCTACTTGCGGCCAGAGGGAGACCTTGAAGGCTAAGTTCTCGGGGCCTTGTTCTTGGACGATATGTGCGGATTCGAGAGCAGTCTTCAACTCGTTTGCGACGGACAGACGGCTCATGTAGGCATCATGATCGCCATCGTCGAGGTAGCCGGGCAGATGCTGCTGAATGTACGCTTGCAAGTCTGGCCGGGTGTCGAAGATGGTCACGGTGCAGTCTGGATTCTTGGTCAAGTGTAAAGCTGCGAACGAGAGGCCAATGGTGCCCGCACCCACCAACACTACCTTCTCCATTGGGCCAGCCACGTCCTCCAGATCTAATGTGCAGTGCAATATGAGGCGATGTTGGACGGGACGTCGTGACGGTCGATCCCAAGCCGAGGTTGAGCCGAGGGCACGTGCATTGACGCATGCGGGACACGGCGCGGTGTTAAGCTTTCGAGCTTCTGCTACTTAAACAGCAGGAGCGCCCCGCGAAGCTGCATACCAGGACGCGACAACACAGACTCGCGAAGTGAACGTCACCCACCACCTACCAGGCACACCAGAACCGCCGCCAATCCAGCACCAGCACATTACCCTCTTCCACTCCAACTCCACTCCGACCAGACAACCGACTGCTACCCGAGCCGCCCGGAACCTTCACTTCCCATCCAGCTACTTCAGTCGCATACACAGGCCACAGGCAATCATGCGAATCTTCTCGTAGATGAATGTGCCTTGTATGTGACATGTCGTACGGATGAGGCCTGTCGCCATATAAGCTCCGACGACTCCCAGCAAAGCATGCCATCACAATAGCATGTGATTGCATCCCCCGATCCATCCTAATGCGCCTCCTCACCTCCCCAGGCCTCAAGTACCCGATCACCGTCACCGAGGTGCTGGTGGAAGCGGGCAACGAGATCCGGCAGAATGCCCCGCTCTTCACCTACCGCTACCGGGGCACCATCCGCGACCAGTACGATGCCGACACGGGCCTGTACCGGGACAAGGAGCAGGACTTCTACAGCGACTTCGAGAGCGAGCTGGAAGGGACGATCAAGAGCCTGAGCGTGGCGGTCGGTCAGGTGATCAAGGCGCCCGTCGCGGTCGCGGACATTGACGAGCCGTGCAAGCATGAGGTGCAGTTCGCGGGCATGTGCGCGAACTGCGGCAAGGACATGAACGAGGTCTCGTACAGCACCACGCGGAACAACACGGAGCGCGCGCAGATCAACACCGTGCATGGCAATACCAAGCTGCTGGTGTCGCAGGACGAGGCCAATCGGGCGGACGACGAGGCGAAGCGGCGGCTTATCAAGTCGCGGAAGCTGAGCTTGGTCGTGGATCTGGATCAGACGATCATCCACGCGACGGTCGATCCCACCGTCGCGGAGTGGCAGGAGGACGTGAACAACCCGAATCATTCGGCGGTCAAGGATGTGAGGAAGTTCCAGCTGGTGGACGATGGGCCGGGCGGCAGAGGGACGTGGTACTACATCAAGCTGCGACCGGGTCTGAAGGAGTTCCTCCAGCTGATATCGACGTACTACGAGCTGCACATCTACACCATGGCGACGCGGGCGTATGCCGAAGAGATCGCAAGGCTCATCGACCCGGACCGCACTCTCTTCGCCAATCGTATCTTGTCCCGGGATGAGAATGGCAGCATGAGCGCGAAGAGTCTGAAGCGGCTGTTCCCAGTTGACACCAAGATGGTGGTCATTATTGACGATCGCGGAGATGTGTGGAGCTGGAGTCCGAACCTGGTCAAGGTCAGCGCGTATGACTTCTTCGTCGGCATCGGCGATATCAACAGCAGCTTCTTGCCCAAGCGGCCGGAGCTTGAAGCCCGGCCACCGAAGCCCACGAAGGTGGAGAAGGCAGTGGAGAGTGACGGCGCAGACACGATTGGCAAAGAAGCGAATGGCGACCACGTCGAGAGCACGCCGAGCGGGACAGCCTCACCAGCATCGATCACGCCTCCCACCAACGGCGACGTGACCGCCGTGGACCGCATGCTGAGCATGGCCGGCAAGCAAGACGAAGGCAGCATGAAGGAGAAGTCCGAAGAGCAAGACGAGACCATCGCCGCGCAGCAGAAAGACCGGCCCCTGCAGCAGATGCAGAAGAAGCTGGAAGACGCCGAGAAGGAAGCCCACGCCTCCCCCGCAGCCGAAGCCGCCGCGGAGCTCCTCGCAGGCAACGGCGACCACGACGCAGCGGAGACGGCGAGCGACGGCGCGACCACACCTCCGAAATACCGCCACAACCTGCTGCAGGACGACGACAACGAGCTGCAGCATCTGGGCGACAGCCTCCACGCCATCCACCGCTCCTACTTCACCGCCTACGACCAACTCAACGCCGCCCCGCCCGCCGCACGCGTGAACAAACTCCGCCCCGGCGTGCCGGGCAAGAAACGCGCGAGCGACGCCCGCGAGACGATCCCGGACGCGGCGAGCATCATGGCGGACCTCAAATCCCGCGTCCTGGCCGGCGTGCACCTGGTCTTCTCCGGCGTCGTACCGCTGGGCGTCGACATCCACAGCCACGACCTCGCGGTCTGGGCCACCAGCTTCGGCGCCACGGTCGGCGAGCACCTGACGCGCCGCACTACGCATCTGATTGCGAGTCCGGAGCGGCGGACTGCGAAGGTGCGGCAGGCGGCGAAGAGGGGCGGGAGGGTGAGGATTGTGAGTCAGAATTGGTTGTATGCGTGTTTCAGCCAGTGGCAGAGGGCCGAGGAGGAGCATTACCTGATTCATTCGGAAGCGGCTGCGAATGGGATGGGCGCAGCGCTGCCAGGGGGGTTCGAGGGGAAGGCGTTTGGCCTCTCGTCCTCCGACGACGAGGAGAGCGCGGTGCAGACCGAGGACGAGACGGAGTGGCCCAAGACGCCCGTCCTGCCCACCGCTGCACTCCCGGTCCCGGTCCCGGCCGCGCTGGCGATCGTGACGGATGCGCCGGCGAGCGACGCGGATACGGACGCGGAGGAGGACTGGGCGCGCTTCAGCCCGACGCTCGAGCGCGGGGACAGCCATGCGGACGAGCAGC